>JAQGBX010005127.1:0-14192 GCA_034698745.1 Megaphyllum sjaelandicum | reverse complement strand
TTTATCATATTTATCAAATAATACGAAGCGTAGCGCTATAGTTGCCAGATATGACCGCAAGGTGGCAGGTCGAGCGCCGGCGGTTGCGAATACACATGCTGATATAAGACTATGGTGTATACAGGGTGTTTCAAAAGTAATGGTCAATAATTTTTGGGGTTTGAAGAGGGTACTAAACTGAACATGTTTAGTATAGGAGCCTAGGGGTACTGACATCATTTAAAAAAGTTATGAATGTTTTAATTTTGGAAATATTTAACATGGAAGTAAACGAGCATAGCTTTTATTGCAAACGTTGGTGCTATGCGGGACAGTCTTTCGAACGGGGCGCCTTCGTTTACTCTGATGTAAAAATTTCAAAAATTAAAACATTCATAACTTTTTTAAACAACGTAGGCACCCCTAGGTTCCTCTACTAAACATGTTCAGTTTAGTACCCTCTACAACCTCTAAACTTATTGACTATTCTTTTTGAAACACCCTGTATAGGCTAATCAGCTGTTTAACAATGCTCGAAACGCCAAGGATCTCCTCATCAAGATTAAAGGAAATCAATCCCTTAAACTTTTAAAATTATTTTTCTCAAAACATTATATGTGAAATGCATAATTATACAATGCTGAGAAACGCGCGGTGCTGGCCATAACGTAAAGTTATGGAATTTGAAGCTTAAAAACATAAACCAGCATTTCTTTCAGAAGAATTCTCCAAGCATTAACTGTTTTAGAAAGGTTACCAGTTTTAAGTCAAAAATAACTATTTTCTAAGATGAGTGGGTTTGTGACATTAACAAATAATTTAAATTATAAATTCACAAATTACTGTATATAGAAACAACAATGTGTTTTTTGACTTCTGCTAACGTTCAAAATAAAGTCTATGCATCCCACGCAAATTGGTGAAGTTTCTTGATAACTAGATTTCCTTATAATTATTTCTGAAGCTGGGAGCGTGTACAATTATTCGTAAACTAATTATTCACCGTACATGTATTAAAAAAAACTAAGATGGTTAGAGGCGGGTGCATGTTAAGGTATACCATTCCCATTATTTTTCTCATACATTAAAAAACACATTTTGATCAAAATAACGATCCTCCCAAGCATTGCAACGCAAATGATGGGTACGCGCAGATAAACGAGTTAGGTATCATTAGCTTATTTTAAAGAGAAAACATCGTAAGCAGGATACATTTGCAGTACGTAAATTCGTTCAGATAATTTCGTCAAGTTTGTTTTACAAATTAGATATTATAGTATTCAACTGAATTACGGTATTAAATTCTACCCGCAAACAAGAGTAAAAAGAACAAAAAAATGAAATTTATCTAAAAAATTATTAAATGTTAATCTTTAAATGTTATTGGCTTACCTTAAAACTCAGACGATAAACATTCTGCAAGTATTTAATGGCAGCTTGTCCATAGAACACCTCCGATGTCTTTTAAACTTTAAAGTATCTGAAGATCCATCCATTGAATTATTCTGTAGTCACACTAAACGCGCACTAATTGTTCTTCGTCTGAAAGAAATGAAAGGTGTCTTAAATTAACCGGATAGGCCTATATCAATTTTACAGTCAGGGTTATATCAAATGAAATAATAAAAAGTTGCAAATCAAATACAACATATTAAATGTATTAATCAATTCATTCTATAGATAAAAATATTTCATTAGGCAGTCGCTTTGACAGGGAAAATACGTTTTGATTGCTATCGAAATGAGGATTGCTTCATGTAATAAATTCCAATAAATGTCAGCGAACGTTAGCCTCAGATTTTCAATAACATAGTTCTCAAAACAGCTGCATTTATTGACTATAGGACAGCCATCTAATCATGTCACACTTACAAATGCAGTGGCAAGTCAATAATTAAAACCAACTCAGAACATCGATTGCCTTGAAAACAATGTTTTCAAAATGGTAGACTGTAAACGTTTCATTCAAATAAAGCCAATCAAACCTAAATTGAAAAGGCATCTGATATCAACTGGTTAAACAGAGACAGCGTGCACCTGACATCAAATCCACAACATTAAAATACAGTTGACGTAAACATGACAAGTTAACGGAGCATTTGTTCAAAAGGAATGAATACAGAAAAAAAATGCGCATATTTTTTTGAGAATTTACACACATGTATGTTGTTTGTTAGCAAGATGTTTTATTCAAATTAAATTAAAAATGGACAGATTGCTTTTACGCAAATAGATTCCAATAGATTGTTTCTTAGCAAACGGATTGCAGAATATAGTTGCTAATCAAATAGATTACAAAAGATCTTTTTCAAATCAGTTGTTCTACTTAGAAATGAAATTTTAACCTTACATACATTGTAAATGTAGCCTATACTTCTATTGTATGGATGTATGTGGGTATGTTTGTGGATTAATGGGTGAAAAGTTTTCCCATGAAGCGCCATTGCTGAAGTGGTATGGAGGCGCTGCGGTCATGATTCGTTCATTAGGCCTACTTCGTCATTATCGGTAAGTGCAGTCCGGGCAGAGCCGGGCCTTCCAGTTAGTATTGCTCATAAATGAGAATTACAAATGTTTCTTTACGTTCTCGACATGACTACAACGTGTTAATTTTGACAAATTAGTGTCGAAGAGATTTTAAATTTGTTGAAATTTAACTTTTGTGTAACATGTTTTACGCATAATAGACTATTCGCTTATAACATGTTACAACGTCACAAGTTCGATTAAATCCATGCTGGAAAGCAAAAATTTCAGTTTGTACACAGTTTATCCATTAAATCAAGGTGTTAAAAGCAAGCATATTTGAGAGCTACCAAAATATTACGCCTGACATGTTTAAATTCAACCTTTGAAAAAGGTCAAAGAACTTGAGGATATGATGATAAAATGCAGTATCTAAGTCGTTACAAGCTCCTTGTCATGCACATTTTTATCCATCCATTGTAAACGACGAAAGGTGATGGGTGAGAAATTATCGTCGACTGCAAACAAATCAGGGGGGTCAACTCATCATTTAGCCCCCGAAGAATTTGATATCGTTAATCAGAGCTCTCCAATCCCATTAATTTTCCCAGTTCCTATCAACGTTTTGTGGCGCCACACAAAAGCGAAAAATCAATAAAAGATCGGAAAAGTGCAAAATTCATCCATCACTTTGTTACAGAAAAAAAAACTAAGCGTTGTTCAATTTAAAGCAGTGTGCTGTAGATTCATGACAACGTTCTCAAAAGTAGAGTACAATAACCGTGACAACAGCATTTAAATTTCGTAGATTTAATCTTTTGTGTGTGTGAAACATTTTACAACAGTCACGCTGATATCCGTAATTTTTTTTAAAGAGGATAGAAATGTCAAACAGTGATACTACCCGTTTAAAATGTAGCATAGAACCATATAGTGGTGATCAACTAAGTACGACACCATATAGTATATAGCAATAAATATTAGGCATAATTTTCTGTATTTTTAACTTTGATATTTAACCTGTATATTTTAATACTGTTGATTTTAATAGCTTCCTCAATTAATTTCACGAAATCCAACCAGGATCAACTTTTCATCTATAATATAAAGTTTTATGCATTTGAAAAGTTACAACTTGTTAAGTTTTCGGGAAATGTTAAAATGTTGCATTAAAGTGAGGAATAAACTATGCGTTCGATAAGTACTAACTCATTAAATGGCTCCTCAATTATAGAAGCTGTAAAACGGCCATTTAGTAAACTTTTTTAATTAATTTCTCCGTAGGATTATACGTGCTGAATTTATAGGTTTTCTGTTAGCACCAATTTACGGCGTTAGCAAACAGTTTGCCAAATTAATACCCAAGTTCATAAAACATTTAGTGCAATCATCTGAAACATTAATTAAATCGGTGACAAGATATTTCATAGCCAAATTAAAGCTTGATATAATTTGCGAGGGTTAAATTCCTAAATTGATGGAATAACAAAGTTGTGATTTTATACCCTCAATTTCGTTCACATTGTAGACTTTCTTATACATAATACATGTCGCCCCAAAAGAGTGTTGTTTAGACAAATGTAAGCTCTAGCCTACATTTGAAATTGTTTTAAAGTCACCCTGTATATTCAGTATATTGCCGTTAAATTTTAAATCAGATGCAATTATTGTTTCCAAGTATTCAAATAAACGACATTTTCCTTAAGCATATTTTACATCGAAATCTGCCCATTTCAGTTAATTGTTAAAAAGTCAAAACAAATTACTTAATAATGCAATTAAAACAAATCATGAATTATTGATGTTGTCATATTTTTAAGCAGTTACGATATTTTTCTCTACGCAGGCTACGCTACATATCGGTATAAAATATTTTTGGGGAATATTAGATAACGTATAGGAATGTGTGTTTAACAAATAACTGGTATTTACTTAAGTTAACATGGATTAAAATACGCCGCTGGGTAGAAAACAATTTGCGAAGTTAAACAATGCCTAAATAAACAAGTGTCCACAAAATAAACACTAATAAATGAGGAAAACTTAGCAGAAGATTTAAGGCACTGCGTAGCAATTGCTATGGTAAAATATTTCATAAATATTACATCGCCATCATTGAAACGTATAATTTGTTTTACATGTTGTTTCATGTGTTTTACACGTTGTGGCAATATACAACTTAAATCTATCAACTAGTTTTGCAAAATTTATTGAAGCACAACACAAAACGTGCAATAAATTGGAAACGTATGGAGTTATTTAGAGTTCATGTATCTAACAACCTTGTATACATACGTAATAATGTATATATACGTGGCGACTGTGATATATTCTTCGTAAATTCCAAGTAATGATCCACTGATACATCTCTAAAGATAAGCATGCATGTTAAGAAAAACAAATTTCTAAAAAAAATTGTTTAAATAGGGTCACAACATATGGCGCAATCTGTTCTATTGTTGACAACTTCTCAATTACCTGTATACATGTAAATCAAAAAAAAATTTAAAAATGTATTCTTTTGATTTGTATTATACAAGTTCACAAGTGTTTATTGTATGGACACTTTGTTTATTTATGCAATGTTTAACCTTTGATAGACCACAATTTACAAATAAATGTTTAAAATAAATTACTGTAAGTATTTTTACACATTGTGATTAATTTGTCATGATAATATAAGGGGATTCTATCTTGTTAGGCATTCTCTTTGCCTATCTGTCCAAATAACTTAAATCGTAGGTGCAAATTTGCTTTTCCCAAACAAATGTCCAAAGTCAAAATATCTGCACTGAATCCAAATATTTTTTTTCAAAATTCGAAGTTATTTTCGCACGATACACTGTACTTTCATTTCTATAAAACTTATTATTTGAGATATGTAAATAAAATGTAAGTATTTGCCACCTTTGCTATGATTTACGGTTCTTAAGGAATCCCTTTTGACCATGAAATGTATAATGTAAAAGGTGAGTTCAAGTATGGCCATCAGTCACTGTGATAAATGTATATAAAATGGGTTTTCGTGTGTGCGGATTTGTGACATCGGTATTTTTTTCGCTCTTCCAATATCTTGCGGTCAAACCACAACAATTTGGTGGCAATGGATTTCAGAGAGCACAAACTGCCAACAAAGGCTTTTCTCGTTCAATCTTATTTGTACATCTTCAGCATTCAGCTTTATTGAGTTCATTCGAGAGATTTCGGGTGTAAATAAGATTATAATATAAAATGCTCATGGGGCAAAGCCAATGAATAGGACCTGTGGCGATACAATTTGATGAAAATGCGGGCAAGTCGATTTTACGCTGCGAGCGGAAAAAATATTGAATTCTTGTGATGAGCAAGAATTCAATACAAATCCTGGTTGAAATAAGATATAATCGCACAAAACGCTTAAATTAAATTTTATAGTGCACGGAGCATTGCGTGAAATAAATTTACATGTGAACTTGTTACAGGCATCGAACAGATAAGAAATTAAAACTCAAAACAGTTTTTCTCAAAGTTGTGCTCCTGCAAGTGAGCTTGAAAATAAAGAACATCCCATGCATGCAGAAAGTAAGACGTATAAAAAACACATCTTCTAGGTGTGTCAAATTTGAAACAATCTTTTCTTCAATTTTTTTTAACAAGATTGACATGTTAAACGCATGAAGACATTATGATTTTAAAGTGTTTAATGCGTTTTAACACCATTTTGATGAAAATCGTTTCTCTAATAAGATATTATATAATCTGTTCAGCCATTAATTGATTGAACCTATTGATTTATAATGGAAATAAACATTTGATTATATTTCTAGCACACATATCTAAACAATTTATTTTAGCCTTAGAAGGTTAACCAACTACTTGGTGAACATCTCTACATTCTACATGTGTAAAATATGAAAATAATATTTTCAAAATGTGTACCGTTAACAAGACTAACCTGTTAAACGCGTATAGGCATTATGGTTTCAAAGTGCTAAATTCGTTTCAACACAATGTGTTTAAAAACTGGTTCTCTATAGTCATTGATATGATGTTTAGCCATGAATTGGTTGAACGAATAAATGTATATTCATAACCAAAATACTTATTTGATTATATTTCTAACACACATACATGTATCTGAACAGTTTATTTTATCCTAAGAAAGTTAACTAACTACTTGTTGAACATTATCATCTACATGCGTAAAATAAATACGAAACAAACAATTTTAAAACGTGGCAATACATGTATAGTACTATAAATAGTCATTTCAGCTGAAATTAAATTAAATATTGTATAGACTTCTTTAATTACTTATTTTCAAGTATCACTGGCTAATATTCAAATCAATCTGAGCTGCGCCGCCATTCTCGTTGATGGTGAGAGCAGCGCCCCTGTGGTCACTGGCGGAATGACTCATTTAACAATTTCATCTCCAAAAAAAGGCAGTTTATTTTGAAACTTTACCTTATAGTCGACGTCGACTATCTCATCAAATAAACACTTCACAAGTTTTCATTGGGCAACAACATTGCCAAAGTCGAGTTTCAAGAGATTAAAGTTCACTTCGAAATAGACGCCCTCTAGCTTCAGCGCGTCACGTTAAAATAACGAAATTAAGCAACGGTTTTTACAAAACGGTTTCAGCAGCTGTTTCTTATTTGAAAAAAGCAATCGAACGGTCAGTGACGAGCCATTTGCTAAGGCCAGTGCATTACAATGTGCTGGTACGGTCTGCATTAGGCCACTCTAATATCCCCATACTTTTTTTTTCAATGCTAAAGAATGCAGCGATGGCAGAGGCAGCAGCAATATCAATGCAAATCAGCCATAAAATTCACGCAGCAGGTGCCCCATCAGGGCCACCAAATAGGCTGCACTTAAAGAATATAGTCTCGCAGCAACCAGTTACAAATATACGGTATATCTTATATCCAATTGCCGTACAGGGGGAATTTTTTTTTTTTCAATTTGACGTTTCATCTGAAAATGTTGCATTTTGCAGGAAGAAGACGTATTACATCCAATGAGCAAAGGTGCACTTAAACGCCCACGAGAAATGCATAAACCGCCATTTTGAATTTTCCTCCGGCAAATTAGCTCCTCAGCTAAACCCAGAGACTTTTCTGAAATAAAATGCTAGCAACATGATGAAATTTATGATCGTTCCCGCTAACGGGAGTAACCAGAGACATCTGTGGTTTGATGCCAGATTAAAGATTGTCCAATGTGTATTCGCTATGGAAAACGAGAAATAAACTAAAAATAAAAGTTTTGAGAAAAACTGAAGCATACATTGTTTTCGTCTAGAAACTTCGTCATTTACCTAATTTGACAAAGTCAGAAAATAAAAAGTCACTACCGGCAATCAACCTTCATATTACAGTTAATATCTTTGATTTTACGCTTAATGCCTAAAACATTAAAAACAATCACTTATCATATACAACTGACCTAATATGATAATGAAAAGAAAAACTATTTTCTCAAGGTAATAGAATTGCATACGTTAAATTTAACAAGCACATTACGTTTTGTACTTATTGTTATAACACACAAACCAATGGTATTCACTAGAATTTTTTTTTCCAAAATAATATGTATCCTAATTTTTCCCCAAAGTACTAGAAGCATATAGTGTAGCTAAGCTTAACATACGTTATTAATCTAGCATTCACATTGGTTTTTTTATTTAATGTTATATACACAAATTAATGTTAATCAATTCACAACAATTTATTATCAAAAGCCAAGAAGCATTTATATCACAATTTTCTACTAACAGTATCAGAACAGTCAAAAAAAGAAGTCCAGACAAAAGTAAATTCAATTTCAAGGCACATCTAAGACTGATTATGTAGTATACCTTTACAACGGTCTTTGTAATTTTTCCCCTCGAAGGCATTCGCACCCACCCTGTATAATGCGTTATCCATGGCCCACCCCAGAAATGAAATTATCAGATCGCCGTGGATACACCTGTGGTCAATTTTCTTATCAATCATGAAAAAGAGTCGTTCAATAGCAATTATTACATCGCAATTTATAACAGAAGCACCAAGCTATAAGGAAAAAGCACCTTTCCCAAAAGTCATCGTACTTTCATCACTTAGGACTGTTAGGAGTTACCATTAATGAAACATTATTAGATCGGGATTAACCGAGTATATATATAGGAGAGGAAATAGAGGAGGAGATGAAAATTTATGCGGTTGTGGGGGGAGTACCAACAACATCAGCTGAACAGGAAAAACAGGAAGTTCTCTTGTGCATTCAATTACTGTCTTTATAAACGTCAACAATAGCTATACCTACAGATTGTTCCATGTGTTGTTCGTTTTTGTTAATAAACAGAGTGCATCTACATGTATAGCTATAGACATTCTTCAATAAAAAGGAAACAAAGGCCATTGAACATCAGCGAGAAATACCATAGCAACGAGAACGTGGATTTTTGCATTATATTTGTCATCAATTAACTCGTATTCTTTACTCATTAGCATACCACAAGGTAGGCTCATTTGCAGTAGTACTGTTTAAAATCATTTTATGGGACAAAAAGGTTAGAAAGACCCGGTATATCATTGGATCATAGTATCATAACACTTGCATGTGCGTCCTATATAGCTGCAACCTAGATCACATGCACGTGTGTTCTAGGAATCAAGACAATTGCATCTACAGTACATATAGTCATGTACTGTATATGTTCTGGAATCTAGACAATTGCATGTCCATGTACTGTAGGCTATGTTCTGGAATGAAGAGAATTGCATATCCATATACATGTATGTCCTGGAACCTAGAAGTTATATCTGGAAACATGGCAAGTTTAGGCGTGTCCGAAACGTCAAGCGCATATTTCTGAGCATTTTACTAACCTTGGCTTTTAAAAATAAAAATTTCAAACTGAAAGTCATTAGATTTGATTTATGTTTTTTATAATTGACAATTTAAAATATTTCATTTCTCGTAATTCACATTCTGAAAAACAAATTTTTGAACATGCCGTATTTCCAGAAATAACTTTCCTCGTGTGTTTAGTTCCTTTTTTTTTAGTTCACGAAATCACAAAGCCTGGCTTACAAATCTTCACCATATTGTTAAACTGAGGTTAAAATTAATTTCCTATAACCAAGGAAAAAATATCCGCTCAAAGTAACTTTAACGAAGGCTTACGCAACTGATCGACTCAATCTACAGCTGTAAAACCTATGTCTTTCCGAAACGAATTAATGAATTAGCAAGCCTAGTACTTACATTTCACTTTTCCGCGGTATTCATTTTCACTACTACTTGGAAGTAAATTTGCTTAACTTTTACCGAACTTTTCCACTTTAACACGAACTATTTCCCGAACAAAGAACCGCAACTTTAACGTGAGGCATCCATCTTAGAACTCAACGGGTGTATCTAGCCGGAAGTCATAAGTGATGTCATTTCCGCTAATGAAATGCTAATATATATCCGCCATCTTGGAACTCGTTTGGTTGAAATATATTTCGCTTTTCTGCCTCGGAAGCATAAAATTCTTATTAACGATATTATACCTATTTCAAAGCTACATAACACCCTAGATGAATGTCACCTTGGGAATTATCCAAAGGTCACGAATACAGGGCGCATCAAAAATCACGGGCAAATTAGGAATTGCGTTGAACAAATAAATTAAGCATGTTTACTCGAAAACATGAAAACATAGTAAACATACACGAAGTGTACAACCTTGTTTACATTCATCGCATGCTTCATGCAGCAGTCATTTCCATTACGTTTATTTGCTTCTCATTTATATTTAAAAATGAATTACTCCAGTCAGTGAATAATCAAGATGGATGTTATCTAAGATTCAAGTTCAAAACCTTTAAACCATTAGTCAACCGTAGAACCCAAAATGGCCTTAAGTAAATTTTGTCATGCGTGTGCATAAAAAACGAGGTAAAATTTTCGAAAATCTCACGTCGATTTCTGCATGCTTAAATTAATATTCTATAAAAGCAGAAAGTTTGCTTCTGTAGCAAGCTCGGAACCCAACCGTAATTCCTGAATAAATAATGAGTTATCGTGAAAAACCAGAGCGGGAAAAAAAAACAAAACAAGCTGAAATTTATTGCGTGATTTCTTCAACGGCGCTATAAACAAACTAATGCAGCAGGGCCTAGCGTTTTTTTAAAAGTGCATATTATCTAAATTATATTCGCCGAAGTAATCCGGATCGATAGAGAAAAGTTGAGACACGAGAGGGCTATAGAACGAGCAATTTTCATAACAAAACACGGCCTTGTTCACTATTCATGTGATGTAAATCATATTTGTTAGCTTTATTGCATGCCAGCCTTGGGATGATTTTTTCTCTTTTGTAAACGAAATTATTTTCATACAAGATGATCATAAAAGCCACACAAGCGTAGGATACAGGTTCCCTCAAAATCCTGTGCACATTTCATGTTGCAGGAAGTGCTTTTGGAAATGCAACGTTGTCGTGTGATGATAAAATTGCATGAATTAAAAATCTTAAGTTGCCCTTAACTTTACTTATTGCACAATCCACACATTCTTATTTCAATTCGCTGTAAATAATATACATTACAGTATATTTATTGTACATGTACATGTACATCACAGTAAACTAAATACCAATATGGATACTCCGTGTCGGCACCTTTAATGTCCCCCTGTCCCGAAAATATGACTGCAGCGCAAGAATTGATACGGTGGAAGGACTGAGTATTAAATGCCCTGGATCAAAATGGGCGCGGCTTAATGCGCATTTTGCATCATCCATTCGCTAGTCGGAAAGTTGGCGCTGCGAAAATACGACTGCAGCGCAAGAATTGATGCGGCGAATGTACCCGATACTTTCCGACGGGATATGATCGTATCGTAGGTGACGTGTCACTCGTTCTACATATGTAGGCACAGGGTTGCACACTACTTCCTAATTGGCTAAGTATATAGCAATCCGTTTGAAAGGAGTTATAGCGATGAATGCATTTTGATAAAGTCCACTCGCTAGTCGAAATGTTGGCGCTGCGAATCGGGACACAAGAAATGCTTGAAGTGACCGACTATGTATACTGTGTATGTGTATTCGAATAATTTGCTCTAATTTTTTTAGGGTGAAGCTCGAAGGCGTCCCCGAACTTTATTTCTGCACTTAAACGAACCATCATCAGATAACGTAAAGTTCACTCCGCAAGTTTAATTAGTTTTTGGAGATGTAATTATGCTCCAGGAAATAATAACTGTTGCATGATTATACCAAGCTAGAAAAGAGATAAAACGTCAAAATTTGAGTTGATGTTAATTAGTTTTTCATCGATTTTCGGTTTTGAACGCCACGCGCCTTTTTTGACGTCCTTTAAAGGCCGTTGATGGTTATAAAAGGAATTCGGAATACGCTAATTAAAAATGTATAATTGTATATATTATTGGGCTTCTCTGGGGCTCAATCACGTAATAATGGAATGCTAGTTTGTGCTAGATTTGGAAGTGCATGTGCCTCGTGCCTGTTTCAAAAATGGCCGCAGAAGCTTCGAACCACCGTTTAGTAAATTGATCGAACTTTTCATTATCTCTATCTGGCAGTGGTAATTCGAATAGATAATTAATACTAGATATCTCTACAGAAAGTATAACATTAAAATAATTTTTAATTACTTAGTGCAAGATCATAATTGATGCAGTTTAACTTAAAATGCCAAATATAGAATTGTCTAAAAATGCATCATTTCCCAACACTGTAAAAATTTTTTGTCTTAATTTACGTTATTTTCGTTGTAGACTATAGGCTTTAAATAGTCTATACAACGAAAATAACGTAAATTAAGACAAAAAAATTTTACAGTGAAGCGCTTTCAAATCCTAGGATCAAATTCTAAGCCTTAGAATTCTTTGATAAAACATATAGGTTTCATATAAAATCACTCTCTCAAAGACATACGAGATGCCCTGTTGGAAGCTCATCCTATTTAACGTAATAAGCTATAGCAACCATCAGCCGGAACCCAATTAATTTAATTTACTTATATATAATACATTTTTATGTGAGATATGGCCATCATGACGTCAACGAAGCTTGAATATATGTAGACTTGACACCAATATTATAATAATAATAATAATAATAATAATAATAATTTTATTCAATAAAAAAAATTGAAAAGGATAGATTATGATGATTTAGTTTCTCCCGCCCCAGAAGTCCAGCAACTTATTATTGTACATGTATAATGAACTAGCCGGAAGGCCTGGCTTTTCCCGGGCTTTACTTACCGATAGCGACGAAGTGGACCTAAAAAACGAATCACGACCGCAGCGCCCCCATACCACTTCAGCAATAAGACGCTTCATGGAAAAACTTTCGCCCACTAAGGGCCGGTTGCACCAACAGAGGTGAAGAATTACCCAGGGTTAACCCACTGCGTAACTCTAGGTTAACCCACTGCGTAACTCTAGGTTAACCCACTGTTGGTTGCACACGCACGGGTTAGGTTAAAAATGAAGAGAAAGGTTAACCCAGCCAGTAGGCAGGGTTAACCTGCACTGCACGTGGAAGCCAGCGTGTGTAATCTGGCAGCATTTTTCAAAATTAGTTCTATTTCTGTGTTCCATTTTGGTTTCGTAACCCTGGGGCTATTTCATCGAGAGTTAATTGGTGCAACACAAACATTTAACCCGGAGGTTAACCTGGAGGCAAATTTTGACCCAAGGTTAGTAAACCCTAGGTTTTTACCTCGGATGGTGCAACCGGCCCTTAGTGTTTTTTCAGTTCGCTTTAAATACGCGGGGGAAAAAATACTCTGTAAAAAAAATTAAAAAAAAATAAAAAAATTAAAAATGACATTTTCTTTAAAAAAAGAGAAGGATCTAGGGTTTTTTCAAAAAAAATGTTCTCCGAATCGATCGCTTTTCATGTCATTTTAAGCGTCTGACCGCACTGATCCCAAAAAAACGCATTCAAAACTCTGTAAAACGACTGAAAATAAGCTAAAATGGAGAACGACAAAAGTTTATAATAGCGGATTTGATTGGGCCAAAAAGTGTACACCGGGTGTAACTACATACAAGGTGAGGCACAAGTCTGTTAAATCGGCACTATTGCAGGCAGCAGGCGCAAGAAGACTTTACAGACTTATGGCTCACCTTGTAGTTATACCCGGTGTACACTTTTTGGCCCAATTTTTACCAAAAAAAAAAAATGTTCTTCGAATCGATCGATTTTGGTGTCATCCGAAGCGTCTCGACACGCTGATTCCAAAAAACTCATTAAATACTCTTTAAAACGACTGTAAATGAGATAAAATGGAGAACAACAAAAATTTAAAAAAAGGATATTTTCTGAAAAAAAAGAGAAGGCTATACCCTTAGTGTTTTTTCAGATTTTCACTCCAAAAATGTTCTCCAATTTGATCGATTTTGGTGCCATTTGAAGTGACTCGCCACGCTGATTCCAAGAAACGCATTAAAAACTCTCTAAAACGACTAAAAATTGGCTAAAATGGAGAACAGTAAAAATTAAAAAAGGATATTTCCTGAAATTAAAGAGAAGGCTATACCCTTAGTGCCGATTTCACCAAGAAAGGTTAAGAATAACCCAGGGTTAACCCACTGTGTAACTCTGGGTTAACCCACTGTTGTGTTGCACACGCACATGTTAGGTTAAAAATGAAGAGAAAGGTTAACCCAGCTAGTAGGCAGGGTTAACCTTGGGTTATTAGGAAAAACAACATGGCGGACACTAGGGATGAATCTGATGAAGCTAGGGA
>JAQGBX010005126.1:0-14192 GCA_034698745.1 Megaphyllum sjaelandicum | reverse complement strand
GAACATCTCGGTCAAAGTAAGCTGTTTGACTGTCTTGATCCGTTTTCGGGCAGCCAATGCGAATCGCAGTACACGTAGCCTACATTGTACATGTATGTACGTTTCCGACTTAAATTTATTTTCTGAAAGCGATTCGGATAATTGGAGTTCTACTGTACTGTACTGTGTATTATAGAATATATCCTTGTGTATTATTTTTTTATAATCATTTAATCATTAATTTCTCTGGAAAATGCTGGACACGACTTTTTCAAAATGTGAAGAAAGATCGAACAAACTTAATTTGACAATTTTCCAAATCCCCAAATTCTAAATTTTACACATACTGTGAATTACAGGATATCTCCTCTTTTATTTTGCAGAAAAAAAAATCATGTGTCCATTAATTTCCCTGTAAAAAGCCAGACACTTTTTTTTTCCGAAATGTGAGGAACGATATCTAACAAACTTAATATGACAATTTCCAAATCCCCAAATTCTAATTTTTGCACACACTGTGTATAACGGGATATCCCCTTCTGTATTATTTTTCTGGAAATTGCCGGACACTTTTTTTTCCTCAAAATGTGAAGAAAGGTCAAATTAACATAATTTGACAATTTTCCAAATCTCTAAATTCTCAATTTTACACATGCTAATGATAGGGGGGGCTACTGTGTAAACGGGATTATCATCTGTATTAATTTTAAGGAAAAAAATCATCCATTCCATGTAGTTTCTCTGAAAAATGCCATACACTGTTTTTTTCAAAATGTGAACAAAGATCGAATGATCTAAATTTGACAAGTCATGTATGGCTCGCAAGAGTCACACTTTTAATTCAAGTGCAAATAGGGTTCACCTACGCAAATACAGTAGAACCTCCGTAAGTTGACCACCCAAGGGCGGAAACAAAGTGGTCAACATAGGGAATTGGTCGACCTATGGAGTGGTCAACTTAGGAGGTTCTACTGTATATCCAGTCATGATCAACGTAGTAAACAACATTTAATTTGTAGAGAATTCTCTCTGTATGATATAAGAAAAGCTAATAATACAAATATTCTAGCATAATATTCATATATAGTAAATATGAATTTTATGCTTGAATATTTGTTAATGGTGCAGTTATTGAATTGTAATTGAATTTAATAAATTCCTGAATGATTACTTGTCTAACGAAACCACCATTAAATTAATTGCTCAAGTGCACGTGCAATTTAGAAAATTGCATTAACTTTTTGTTAGAAATAAATTGCAAGTGCACTTAAGCAATTAATTTAATGCTGGTTTCGTTAGACTATAGTTATCATTCAGGAATTTATTACATGTTATTAGTTTAAAGAATGCGAATTTTTGTAGTAAGAACTAGTACGGGTAACTGGTGCCATTCTATATAACCAAAGGTCGAGCCGTCTTTGATAAGCAATTTTTTTGGCCTTCTTAATCTGTGAGGATAATTAATTGGCAAGTCATCACATGGAATCTCACAAATTATTAGACAGAAAATGGAGCCTTTGTTTGTTGATCCTGATAATCACGTTTGAAAAGTTATCTACTGCATTACTTGCAGATATCATAGAATGAGGAACTCGATAAACTATTGTACTAAGTTATGTAAACACCTCAGGATTTACAATCAGACCCCCTGCTGCCTTGCAAGAAATATTTATAAATCTCGCCAACAAATTTTATGTTCAACCAAACGGTTTTTAATGTTTAATGGTAACTTTTTTGGTAAAAAAATTCTAGTTGGAGGACTTTTTGTATGACAAGCATAGTTTTTAGATGCTGCGATCTAATGAGGCCAATTTTTAAAATGGATTTTTTAAGGGGACTGTATACAATAAATAGTACTGTCAATATGTTTTGAGATTGACAGTAAGAGTGATCGCGTAGGGTGAAAAAACGTGGACTGATGACCAGTATTGATAAAAATTCGGATTTTGGAATCAGTGCTGAGCGTGGTTTGGCAATTGTAGGCGTGGTTAAGCATGCCGTCAGTAGTACTGACCCTGACTGACGATATTGATTGCACTCGCATCAGTAATACTATCATTAGTATGGGTGGCGCTCCTCATTATACTGTATGCCTGTCGTCAATATTGAACATGTAGGCGTCGGCCTACACCTGACCCGTATTTCCAAATTGCGCCATTATGTGCGCGCGCATGCGCAGAATGATTGCTAGACACTTGTTTGTACTGACAGTGGAGAATTGAGTGCTACTGAAGCAAAATATTGTCATTCAAACTGATCTTGTAAGGTGCGAATGTATTGAAGGTGAATGATGAAACATTTTTGAAGGTATTGAATGAGGTTCCTGATTTAATGTAAGTATTACTGATCGTGCACATTCCCCTTTGGAATTTGACAATAAATACTAGCAACTCACCAAACCCTCAATTGTTGTGGCAATTTGATCATTACAGCCTAATTTCATATCATACATGTACATCAGTACATGCAGATACAAGGCGATTTCGCCATGATTATCAGCCCTCGAAATTTGTTAGGCAATTTAAAACTAACCTTGGACTGATCAACATCTCGTCTTTGACAGCAAATTAGGAAAATTTCCGAGTTTTTATTAATCGAAGTTAATCAAGATTGAAAAATCAATCACTGCCTTGTTTACGATGACAGCTCTCTTTTTCCTTATAAGAGCTAATGACTGTGAGAAATCAACATAAACCTAGAGGCAGAAAATGAATGCTGCAACTTGACATACATTTTTTTATTTAAAAGAACTAAATTCTGGATACTTTTGTTAAAGGAATTATTTCAAAGGTGGGCCCTAGCTGCAATTATTGTGCTCCGATAGTACACTGACACAGTTTCAGAGGCCGCATATTTTTGGAAGACTTTGCAAAAGTGGGTCATAGCCTCTGGTTGGAGATGTTGTTGTCGGATGATCGGGCAGTTCTCAGTTACTGTCTTGAGAACCTTTTGTTAAATAGGCAAAGTTTCAAATATCTTTATGCAACACGCATACTTATTTTTCAAATTATCATTTTGGAAATAAATGATGCTGTGCACAATTATCTTTTTTCCATAATAATTCATACATTCCTAAATCAAGGCTACTTATCTTTATCCATTTTTATCAAAACTTAATGTCTTCAATATATTTATGGACATGAATAATTTTAATATACCGCCAAGAAGTCCGATTTCACTCCCCGAAGTTACTCAATTTGTGTCGTTGCAAAGCATTTTTGCATGTAAACTTTGAATAATGTTAATCAAAGGCGAATATTATGCAAACTTGATTTAAGAAAAGTAAAAGATTAAAACTTTCTCATGTCTTGTGCACAGATAAAATTTATATACAGGAAACTTAAAAAAAAAAATTCAAATGTTCATCATCAAAGTGTCATTTATACAAGGTGTGTTTAATTTTCAATAGTTTTCAGATACATGTACAGTAAAACCTGGAAAAGTGACCACCTTTGAATGGTGACCACCTGCTTATCTTGACCACTTTTTAGTGTAGGCCTATGTTTTTTCTAGTGTACATTTCCTTCATAAAAATTCCCTGTATAGTGACCAGTGACCACTTGTCTATTGTGTACAGTAACCAGTGTGTGTAATTGTCTTTTTTACAATTTTTACATTGCCAATGTACCTTAAAAAGTGACCATATAACAGATGAGTCACGTTAGGGTTTGCATTCGATGGTATTTATAATTTAAAAAATTAAATTACCGACCACTAGCGCCAACTACCGGGCAAACAATAGGTAATGTATATCAAATGAGGTGTACCAAATGGCACTTCGAACTTTGGCGAAGTGCCAATTGGTACATCTCATGATATGCATTACCTATTGTTTGCCCGGTAGTCGGCGCTAGTGGTCGGTAATTTAATTTTTTAAATTAAGGTGTACCAAATGGCACTTCGAACTTTGGCGAAGTGCCAATTGGTACACCTCATTTGATATGCATTACCTATTGTTTGCCCGGTAGTCGGCGCTAGTGGTCGGTAATTTAATTTTTTAAATTATAAATACCAACGAATGCAAACCCTTACATCTTGCTTTCACCCTTGGACATGATGATTCTGTACTTTTTTGGTTTTGTAGTTTTTTTACTTCGGGTATTACAGTCTACATGCATAAGTGCAGTGTACATGTTCATTATTTTAATTTAATTCAGGCATTCTTTGTGTATAGTGACCAACATATCATTTTTTTTGGTGGTCACTCTTAACAGGTTTTACTGTAGGCCTACATGATTCTGAGGACTACATGTATGTATCTTAACTAAATTTCTTCTGATTTCCTTTGCTTTTTATCGACATTTGCTGGTAAAAAATTCGTATAATTCAACTTTTTAGACAATTAAGACTGACAGAAACCTTAAGAATGGCACTTTTGGCTGCCATGAAGTCATTTGTGCAAATTGAACGCAAAAATTGGTTTAAAAACAGGTTTCATTTGAAAATCAAATAGCATGTTGATTTTGCACACGTAACTTCGGGACTGCCAAAGCACAATTCGTAAAAATGTCAGCCCCTGAAGATACGAATTCATGAATGACTTTCAAACTATATTAATTTCTTTATTTTCAACAAATTTAGCAAATTTTATTGCACATTCCGACATTTTTCTTTGACTTTTAAATTGTTATTAATCCAGTTCAGTCATGACTTATTCTGAAGAAACTGGAATTATGTAGCATGGGGATGGCTTCAATCATTAGTGGTAAAATTGTTGTCATGGCGTTGAGCATACACTGTCCGATTGGCAGTAGTAGCCTCTAAAATTATCCCATTTACAGTCAGAATATTGGTTTCTACTTTCCGAATCAAAAATCGAAAAGATTTGACAGCTTGGGTGTGAGAAACTGGACTGACAAGACCTTGTGCATGTAGGCTAATAAGGAAAATTTTTCAAAAATTCTAACAATCCTTGTCATGTTCAGAAGTGAGTCCGGTAAAGCTACTGCATATCGAACAATTACCGAGGCCCTCCAGGGACATTGAAATTTACATTAGAAAAAAAATTCAAGGCAAACCCTGCAGAAAGGCTTTTCAGGGCATTTGAAAGCGAAAATTCATATGGATTAAGCCACCCAGAGTGCGCTTTAATCGTTACATCGACCTGTCACCAAGACATCAACATTAGAATGCAAAAGCCTTCTTACGCCCAACATAAATAATCCTTGATTTTTTATTTTTTTTTGCTATTGATCATGTGATGAATAATTGCTGACGCCTAATCAAATTGGGCATGTTATGACCGGGAAAAATAATATTCTTGCCTAGTTTGGGCTGAATGTTACCCAGGAGATGTGGTGTTTTCAGTCAATTGTGTACAGTAGTAAATTGTGCATGTAATGGCAGAGGTGCACGTACTATTATGACAACAGCACATGACTACATCCAAGAGACATACATCCGAGCAGCTCGATATTGTCTTTATGACATATACCAATGTTATCCAAAATTTTAAAAATTTGACACTAGCCAATATTCAATATTTTTCAAAATTAACTAATGACAGTTTTAAACATTTTTCAAAATTAACAATTTTTTTTTTTAAATTTTACAAAGTTAGCATAAAAAAATTGTGAAAAGTTAACAAATTTGTATTCGTTAGATGCAGAAAATTTTTAAATTGTGTACTTTGAAAAGGTTGAGAATTTTGCCAACTTCTCCTCGAAAACTGTTGAAAATTCTACAAATCTGTAGGCCTACTCGAAAGCAGTTTAAAATTTCGAAAATTTATATTACGAAAAGTTTGAACATTCTGCAAATTTGTCATCAAAAACTGTTGACAATTTGTACCAGGCCAATTTTACACAATATTTGCAAATGGGCCCTGATTTTTTATAGTGACAACATTATTACGTTGAATTTTTCTGACTTTTTCAAAAATAAGTCATTCTTCCCTAACTTTTCCAGACATTTTCAAGTTCCCCGACTTCTCCAGGTCTGAGGGGGACCCTGCTAAATATCTGCAAAAACTTACCTTAGTGCGTGTACTTGTTGCCGAAATGCGTCGTCTTGACCATTACAATATTTTTTTACCTGAAATAAAAGTTTAAAAAAATTAGGCTGGCATTCCTCTAGAGTCTAGAACGTGTTGACACATTTTGAAATAGATTTGGTAAGCAACGGGAATCGAAATGGCTAATTTGACAACTGTCAAGGTTGCGCTGTCAGTATGAAAAATGTGCTATCGGTTTTGCGATTTATTTATAAAAACTAAACAGGTAGGCGTACACTGTCATAGTCTAGGTGAAATTTGATTGCACGCTAGTTTTAATCTTGTAGGATTGAATTGCTCCTGTCGTTTCCACCAGACAAAGTCTAGGCTTGTCATTCAACTCCTGCTGCAAATGTATTTTATAATTTTATTGCCCATGTATCAGTTACTCTATAATGGTGGGCATTTATGAAATAACCAACAGCAAAAAATGGGGTGCATGCCGTATTAAGTTTAGGCTAACAAGTCTGATAAGCGTCTGTTTGATGTTAATTTCACACTCTTTGGAAAGATAACCAGGTACCCGCACACCTGGAAAAGTCAAGGGACTGGAAAAATCAAGGAAGAATAACTTATTTTGAATAAGTCATGGTAAATTTAACATATTAATGTTGTGACAATCCAAAATTAATGCTTCTGCGAGGTTAGGATATGTTTACAAATTTTTTTAACCTATTCCGAGGATAAATTTGCAAAAAAATTTCAACAGTTTCCGAAGGCAAACGTGCAACAATTTTCAACAGTTTCCGAACACAAATTTGCAAAATTTTCCACGTTTTTCGAGCTAAAATTGTAAAACGTTTCGTAATACAAATTTGCAAGGTTTCCAAGCACAAATTTCCTATATTAATTTTTAAAATAATCACAGTTGTCATTAATACAATTTGAAAAATACTTCCTGTGAAGCTTTTGCAAAATCGTGGATAACATTGGCGTGTCAATTTTGACATGGTCATTGGTCAGGAAAATTTGTTAGATTTATGAAAAATGAAATATGAAAAAAGTGGAATGAAATTACCAAATGTCATTCCCATCAAACGTAATGTAATTATTATTTATAGGGCCTTCAACTGATTGTAAACTATTACATTAATACTGTTATGGGAGCTGAGTCTCCAAAACGAAATAAACTGTTAATTCGATAACCAGGAAGACAAAGGCACTCAAATTGCTTTGAAAATAGCTTTACCCATTTTCTAAATGAACCAAATGTGTCAAATTATTCAAACTTGCGCAAAACTTTAAATGCAAGATGTGCTCTGTCTTGCAAGTACAGGTCCAAACAAGAAAGTCAGCATGGCATTTAAATTCAAGACTTAAAAGCGCGAGTGTGTAATGTTGGTAGAAAACGGAAATGAAAAAGCAGACTTGTGCAGCAGTAAAAGTGTGGCAAGACGAAAAATGTTCATTTTATCGAGACTTTCGGGTGGGGGAAAGGCAATCATCGATGAAAGTAGTAAACATGTTCAGACTTCTTTTATCACAAAACATGTAAATGAACATATGCATGCTTAACTCGCAAAATGAACCTTGTCAGTGGAAAATGGCATATGGCTGATGACAAGACCCTCATTAATTTGATAGTCTGATGAAAAAATATGTGCAAATTTAATTGGCTTTCAAACATGTTTAAAAGGACAGCTCGTACTTTAATTGGCAGTCATGAAGTCATGTGTGCAAAATCGACTTGCTAATTTGTTTAAACGGCCACTAAAAGTTATGACCGTTTTCAAATCAATTAATATATTCCTTTTGCACATCACGTGGCTTCAACTTCGCAAATCTTTTATCTGAGTACCCCTACTGTACGTATGTTGAGAATTCACATGCCATGGAAATTACTGCGTTTATATGCAGACATGGTTGCTTTCTGATGCAGCAATGGCCAAGGATGCACAATTTATTGCCAAATATATGTTGTTTTGTCAGTTTTATACTGCGGGGTTTCCCCAGGCCTGGAAAAGGCAGGGAAATTCAACTTATTAATGTTGTCTGAATCCAAAATTAACTCAGGATTAGCTCAGGGTCCATTTGCAAACTGTTTAAAATTTTACCAGTACAAATTTTCAAAAATTTGAGGACATTTTAAAATTTTACCGAGGATACATTTGAAAAATTTTAAATTTAGGCCTACTCAAGGATAAACTTACAAAATTTTCAACTTCTTCCGAGGAAACGTTTACAAAATTTTAAAATTATTCCGAGGATAAATTTGAAAAATTTTCAAAAGTTTTCGAGTACATGTACAAATTTTAAAAAATTTCTACGTTTTCCAAGGAAGAATTTTCAAAATGTTCAAACTTCTCGTAATGCAGATTTGAGGAAGATTTGCAATCATTCCTATGTTAATGTTGACATTTTTTTTTTTTAAATTGACATTAGTAAATTTTGCAAATATTGAATATTGTCGTAAATAGCTTTTTCAAAATCGTGGCTAACTGTGGCATATCTTAATTTTGACATTGTCATTACAGTCTGGGAAATTTTGTTAAAAACCTTGAAAAATCAGGAAAGTTGAATATGAAATTTATGGGAAGACCCTGTACTGCTTTATGATCAGCTTGTGAACAGATTTTTCTGTAAGATTGCATAGTCTTTTCAACTCTGGTGCCTGTTGTTAGGGGAATCATCATCATCATCATTATTATTATCAACATCACTTCATCATCATCATCATTATTATCAATATCAACATCATCATTATCAATCCTGGGCTCAACGCCCGTAGCGCATGCTAATGTCCCAATTTTCTAAATGATGTTCGACAAACCATGAAATTAAGAAATTTGATCTCCACTGGATTATCCTCCAGGCCACAAATGGCTTTCATGTCAATGTGTAGCCTACTGACATTGTAACCATATCTTGATAAGTTTACTGCAAACCAGATGTTTCTATCATAACATGATTTTTATTTAATGATGTTCTTTATGAGGGAAACACTTTATGGTACCAGTAAACAGTCTTTTCTGCTATTGATTAGCAAAAAAAATGTGCAAGATGATACATGCAAATGCAGATTAATGAAGCACTAGAAGTTCACATGGGATTTTGTAGAAAAAGAGCAAAGACAAGATGTTTCTTTCTTCCATCATCATTTAAAAATAATAAGCAAAATGGGTTTGTTTGGTTAGCCTTAAAATCCACTATGAATCAACACATTATTTTATCGCTATATTGTCAATTACCGAGGTGTTGCATACATAGAAAAGGATGATTATGCAGAATATAATTATATTGTTTTGAATACCTGCACTTAGGCACTGGAAAATAAGGCCATATGATAAGTGGAACAGTTGAAAACATATTCAAACTTCCTTATTTGAGGGTCAACAATCTTAATTGCCGTATTGTGACATCATTTGCTCATTTTTCTCAACAACACCCCAAGTTTTATAATTTCTTTGCAGGTTAGGATGGAGACTAGACAACCATATCTCATTCATTTCAATTTAAATCCTCTTAAAAAAAACTGAATGCAGACAATTTTGTAATAATTGTGCATTATCTTGTAATTATTTTGATTATATACATTATTTTAAATTTTGTTATGACATATCGCATAAATTACAAATTCATATTTAGGCATCATGCTGCTTCATGGTCAAAGCAATAAAATGATGACAGTGAAATGTATCTACTTGTCAGAATGTGCTTAAATTATTCGTGCTTGTGCAATTATTGCCAAAGGTCATCAAATAAATGAACAGTGTCAAGTGCCCAATTAACCCAACAAATTGCCTAATTGGAGTTTTCTAATAAATTGTGGTGAAAATTAAAAATAGCCGACACTGCCGCACGTCCTGAGAATTAATGATGCTAGAGAACAATCTGATTTTTACTCGGATTACATACTACATGAACCCTAATAAACTTTTGATTTTTTTTTTCAGGTTGAATATTTTCTAGTAAAATTTGATCACGCCAATAAACGAGCTTATCTGTGTTTGAGGGGTCAAGAGGTTCTGAAGCCTTTACAGGAAAAGGAACTAGCAAACGCAAGGTGATAACGGGCTTCTCTGACAGCACCAAAGATAAAATTCTTATAATCTCGTTCGTTTCAAAATAATTCTTGATATTTTATATTAACAAGTGACGTGAAGTCGCTATGGAGACCCGAATTTGCGAGCTATATGGTGGAAGGTACTCCTGGGAAGCCCTACGGTGGGCTCATGGCACATTTCAACGTAGTAGAAGCTAACATGAAAGCAAGGCGAGATGAAGTTCGGGAATACTTGGGACTTGACGAGGCCGTGCTCACGTTAACTAGTTATCCAAGGTAGGCACCAGGATTGACCCGAGAAATGAATCGGTAAATAATCATTAATGTAATTGTATCTTATATTTAGGCTCGGTTGTGGAGTGTTCACCATTCCACCGACTGTTCCGACGCCTCGAGATGGGGCTACTCGCTCACTGTTTTTTCCAGATGATGTGATTTTTCCTGGCCACCCACGATTCAAGTGAGATATAATTTTGTCCATCGGTAATGTCGATGTAATCCGCACCAATTCTCAAAGATTTCTGCATGAAGTGTCAAGTGGTAACCATTGCATTACCAAGTGATGCTTGGTAATCATCACTGGGTAAATCCTTGTCAAAAAATATTAGAACATCCATAAAATCCATGAAGTGCCTGCACTATAAAAACGAAAAAGGGTTAAAGTTTTGAAATCGATGATTCTGTTTCTGTTTGCTAATTTTTTTTCCAACAATTAAAAAGGCAAAACATCAAATCCTGATTTTCAGCAGAGCTCTTTTATATCTTGTAATAAATTTCATAACTAGGACCCTCGCCAGAAACATCCGGGAACGTAGAAAAGAAAAAGTAATCATCAACATTCCAAGTGAGTAGGGTTGTTGGCTTTGACTAAAAGCAAACTGGAATGAAGGTAACACCTATTGTGCTTCAGTTTTTAAAGATGTGAATACGCCTCAACCATTTGTGGAAGATTTTACCAAACTAGGAGATGATGGCGAGGCCCGCAATGCGGCGAAGCCAGATCACGTTTACATGGATGCCATGGGATTTGGAATGGGCTGCTGTTGTCTTCAGGTCACGTTTCAGGTAACTTGATGTCCGAAAACAAATTTTGAAACAAATATTTTTGATAAAATGCTTTGGGGGTGGGAGTCCATTTTTAGTCTTAATTTTTAACATTTTTTTTGTGCAAAAGGCATGCAACATCAATGAAGCGAGGCTTTTATATGACCAGTTGGCTACTCTGTGTCCAATTGGAGTGAGTATGGTTTTGAGGCTGAAATTTAATTGTATCACAATACAGTAGGTGGCGTCAACATAATTCATTTTGACTCTATAGTTAGCACTAAGTGCTGCATCGCCTATCCATCGTGGATATTTAACAGACCATGACTGTCGTTGGGACATCATCGCTGCCTCGGTAGATGATCGGACGAAAGAGGAGAGAGGATTGGAGGTGAGAGAAAACTTTGGCAATTTCGTTAATCCACAAACAAACAAACATTTACAAAAAACACTGTGTCAACGCAACATGCATCTTCTTCAGGTATCACTGCAGCGATATACAGTCATTTCCCCTACATCCATTCACAAACATGGTTGATATGCAATTTTGAGTCAACCATACCAACCAAGATTGAAAATGGATGAAGAAGAGGTGACCGTATATCGCTGCAGGGACTCCTGAAGAAGACGCATGTTGCATTAAAAGGTTTTTTTTTTTTTGAATAAAAGAAACTTTTTGGTTGCAGTATTTTACGATGTTTAATTGTTAGTTCAATTCCAAGCACTTGTTGATAGAAGATATTGAAAGACTAAATCTTGAAATCTGAATAACGATTTTCACGCACTTTCCAGTCACAACTGAGAACAACAGCAAACATTAAAAATACTTTTTAGGCCAATTTTTTTAAGTTTTGGTTTTGTGTAGAATCGAAAACTCGTGGGATCTAGCTAGAAATTGATATATTTCAGAAGAATAAGTTCCATGTCTTATCCATTTTGTGATATCCTTTCAGCCACTGAAAGAATGTAAATTTCAAATCAACAAGTCTCGTTATGATTCAATAGACAGCTATCTATCGCCGATGAACGAGAAGTACAATGACATCAAGCTTATTTATGACCAGGAATATTACCAACAGTTAATCGATGCAGGTAACCCTGGGCTCTTTAAGCATGTATGCAGCTGCTGTAGGCCAAATATAAACATT
Organism: Megaphyllum sjaelandicum; assembly: GCA_034698745.1. Classification (NCBI taxonomy): domain Eukaryota; kingdom Metazoa; phylum Arthropoda; class Diplopoda; order Julida; family Julidae; genus Megaphyllum; species Megaphyllum sjaelandicum. The sequence goes on along the minus strand of JAQGBX010005126.1, from coordinate 2,026 downwards.
TCCGCAATTTTCTTTGGACAGGAATTGATAAGCTTCTGGCTCAACACGTTGCCCACTTGTTCATCCGTGACCCGATTTCTCTCTTCAGTGAAAAGATTCAACAAGACGACAGTTGCGAGTCAGATCACTTTGAGGTGAATGCACTTTAGATCTTTCCATGTCGAGCATATAGCTTTGAAAAACTGAACATTTTTACGATCTTCATCTAGGCTAGGTGATGATATTAAAGTTTTCACTGCTTGATTGTAGAACATTCAGTCCACCAACTGGCAGACCATGAGGTTTAAACCACCCCCTCCTAACAGTTCTATCGGCTGGCGAGTCGAATTTAGGCCATGCGAGGTGCGTTGCTCTCCAAATGTCCACTTTATTGCTGGGCAATAAGCATTAATTAAACATGCTTTGTTCATTTAGGTTCAAATGACCGATTTTGAAAATGCTGCTTACGTGGTTTTTGTCGTCTTGTTGACCAGAGTTATTCTGTCATTCCAGTTAAATTTTTTAATACCCATATCAAAGGTAACACTCGTTAGTTTGACGTAATATTGTCAGTTTCCAAGAAACTTGTTTTTTCCAAATGAATATTTTTGAGCCGTTAATAATAATTGAAACATTTATGAAGAATTTTCACAAAGTGAATTTTATGAAAAGGACTTAGTTTGACTTTTTTAAAAAGATCAATAGTGACTTTCATGAACAGCCACGATGGAAATTGCTGATTTCAAGAACGATGCACTTGTAATAAAATCACTTTATTTTGGTTTTGTATTTTCAACTATTTTTGCGATATCCCATGTTTTAGGTTGATGAAAACCTTAAAACTGCTCAGAAAAGGGATGCTGTACGTGAGGGCAAGTTTTGGTTTCGAAAAGACATAATGACGTGTGAGTTCACTTGTTAAACTCTTTTTGCGTTAATGATGACCTGAACGACTGCAATTTAACTTCAAATTTTTCAACTACCAAAGTTAATCAAAAATCGTCCTTTACTTGTGGACTTGAGTGCTACATTAAAATTTTCCCAAATTTTAGGTGGGTCTCCACCGGAAGCTGCGGCATGCATTTGTGAATGTGCCAAGACGTGCGAAGACGAATATACCTTAATGTCAATCAATGAAATAATCAATGGAAAAGTAAGTAGTCGGCGAAATTTTTAATTTCTTTAACGATTTGGAGGGCAAATTGAACCTTGTTAGAGCATAAATTTTAAATATTTAACAATTTTCTACTCAGGAAAATGAGTTTCCAGGACTGGTGCCTCTTATTCACAATTATCTGAACTCGGTGGATGTTGACACCGATACGCATTGCACTATTCAACAGTACCTTAAACTGATCCAGCAAAGGGCATCAGGTAAGATTTACACGTCAGTAATATGTATAATGAATTTGCACGTTGATAATAACTGGCTTAACTATTTTTCTTCCAAATGTTAAAGGGGAGTTAAAGACGACTGCTCGATGGATACGAGATTTTGTTCATAATCACCCAGATTATAGAAAAGATTCGGTTGTTTCGGATTCAATCAATTACGATTTGATGTGCACCGTGGACAAAGTTATCAATGGAGAGATTGACTGCCCAGATCTATTTGACAAACCAGGAACGAAGACGCGTGAAGCCATTCCACTGGCCGTACAGAAAGCTGAGCAATGCTTTCTCTCTGTCAATGGAGAGGCATGTTGCGATGATAACTGATTTATCATGTGTGATTTGAGTTCCTTGCAGTTTCAGACAGGTGGGTCAATGGAAAATTTATTTCGCTGATTACATGTACCGTATTCCCGCGCAACCAACGGCATGCCAATATAGGTAGAGGGAGAACAGCATGCCACTATACCAGGGGATAAGGGCAATGCCGTTATACGTAGGGGTAAAATTTCCGGGAATTTCCCCGTTTAACCCATGATGCAACTTTTTACCTCAATCCCAGAATTCATGTGTTATACAACGCCACTACTGGTAGGCCTACTCTATCAAACCATTCGTATACTGTGATCAAACAGTTATCATTTCGAGCGCTACC
>JAQGBX010005125.1:0-14193 GCA_034698745.1 Megaphyllum sjaelandicum | reverse complement strand
TGGTCATTTTCTGTGTCAAAACATTCTCTGATTTTATTGCCAGGTGTTTGGAAAACATTTATTAAACCCCTTTTTCTAAAAAAAAAATTTCCAAGTACATCTCTCCTTTCCAATGGGGAGAAAGTACAGTGTTGAAATACTTTTTTCCCCGACTCCTTTCACTATTTTTCTTTATAATTTCTTTAATGTTCATAGTTTCAAGGTGAAATTTTCGTAAAGTGTCTGTATTATGTTTTATTTGTTTCAGTAAACATTTCATTGCAAAAATGTAATTATTAAGTTATTCGACATTTTTAGGGTGTTGAAATACTTTTTTCCCTCACTGTATTAGAAAAGGAGTTGCTTATAGTCAACTTATCCATTTCGAAAGACTTAAGGTAAATTGAGGTAAATTTGTAAACCTTTGAAATCCATTCTCAAGTATTCGTTTACGTCGTACTTTTTAAAGTAGTTTCAACTTGACTTTTTGTTTATTTTCGCAGTTTCTGTAGAGCTATTCAGACGAGTGTAACAGGTGATGTCAAGAGCAGCTGGGCATTGACACACTCAAGAGGACCAGTTGTCCTCATCCGCCAGAGAGGACTACTTTCATCAATGGAACTTAGAAAAAGCACAAAACGCTGTACTCAATAATGGACTCGACAACGAAAGAGCAAACAAATATTATTTGTACGCTTCTCCCTTTTCTGACACAACACTTTTACACGTTTGAATTTTCCAAAGAAGGACGAAAGCGCCTGTTTTCCATTGAAACGAGTCAAGTACCGCCCTCTAGCCCAACACAAACAAACTTCCAGAAATCAGATTATCGGAAAAACATTTATCCGTTGTCATGGCAACGCTCCGTAATAGCGCGGTGAAACAAACGCAATAAAAAGATAGCCATACCATTTCGCCCTTTGACCTTCGGCCACGTGCCCCTTTGCGGGGGGTTTAGTCTATAGAAACAAAAATTGAATTCATGTTTTGGGAGTAGGTCTATTGATAGAGATGACCACATACACGTACTGTATTCAAAGTTCGAGCCGATTACAAGTTATGACTTGCTTGCCTAAAAACATCTTAGTATTGACCTTAGAATCTACAGTATGATATAAAGTTTCTCGTTTTATTGGCGTAAAATTCTTAAATAACCGAACTGATAACAATTGATAAAATGACGGAGTTGATTCTCTGCTATAGCAACCACGCTAAATTCCATATATTATGTAATTAAAAAAGATATTTGGGACACTCAGAAAGCGTTACGAATTTGCACTTCGATACACGCAAATTAAATGTACTTTAAAAAAAAAGCAATGCCTTCATTTTACACGAGCGACTTCACGACTGTCAAAGTGCTATTCGTAAAGCTCCTACCTCGACAGGGTGGCCACAAATTTTTTTTTCAATTTCCCTGACTTTCCCCTGACTAAAATCCAAAATTTCCTGACCAAAACTTACTCGTTAATGCATGTCAATTTTTTTGTCATAATGAAAAATAAAATAACAATATTGCAATGAGAAGCTTGGCAAAATACTAGATTTTGTTAAAAGTCTAGCTGAAGAGAATTGGGTGGAATTGCTAGCAGCCTGAGTGCAAGGAGTGCATTTTGCTTTCATTTTGAAAAATTTCCCTGACCACTCACAAATTTCCCTGACCACAATTTTTTTCCCTGACTTCCCTGACCTGTGGCCACCCTGCTCGAGTAACGCTATATTATAAATTACTCAGGGTCCCCCAGAAATATCAATTTTCAACTTCCCTGAAAATGCATGAAAATTGCATGAACATTTTTTTTTAATGGGAAAATTTTATACTCGGAAAACGTTAAAAATTTGTGCTTGGAAAAAGTGGGAAACTTTGCAATTATTCCGTCCTCGGAAAATGTAGAAAATTTGCAGTCGGAAAACCCAGAGAATTTTGAAAATTTATACTCGGAAAACGTGGAAAATTGTGTAAAGCTACTCAGAAAATGTGGAAATTTTTTTGGAAATCTCTTCTAGGAAAATGGGCCCTGGGCTAACCTTGTAGAAGTAATAATTTTGGATCGCAATGACTGCGTCGAATTTCCCTGACTTTTTGCAAAATAAACCATCCTTCCCTGACTTTTCCAGGTCATTTTAAAGTTCCCTGACTTTTCCAGGTTTTCCAGGTCTGGGGGAACCCTGATACCGTTCGTGTCGTGAGAAAACTTCAAAAATAAACGTGAGCACTGATCTTTGTTAAAGTCCAATAAATTCCAATATTCAAACAATGAAGAAAAGATATTGTATCTAAATGTACGAATGAAAACTCGAAAATTCAAGATGGCAACTTCGAGATCAGTAGCCTGAAAAAATTCAAGCGGTATTTCGCTCAAAGGAGGGAATGAGAAAATTAAACTTTAGAGTATAAAAATATGACAGGCTCGCTACGCTATAAATGCACTACAGTATATACAAAGCCAAGAGTATATCTCGGCTAGATCCCAGAACAAAATTTTCGCTATTTTCAAAAACAGTTGTTGTCGGCAATTCATCCCCCGTCGAAAAACAGAGGCTATTAAAGGGACGTAAAACGGTTTATATTTTCGGGAATGTTTTCAAAAGGGAAAAAGGGGCGAACGACTATTGAATGTAGCACTTTGTCACGGTCACCCGTGCAACGGACGCTGCAATCGTAAAATCCAGGAACTGAAACAGCACTGCCCATCCCTTTTATTTACATTTTCTGTGTTTTATAAAAGACAAATGGTCCCTTGTGGAACAGTACTGAAGGGTGCTGCGAGGGTTGGACATGCTCTTACTCAATGAGCACATGTTACGTACTGTCCCCCTTCAGATGACCAATGGCTCCAGGAACTTACTTGACTGGACACTGCATAACGCACAGACGATTGTTCGACGGGAGGCACGCGAGCACAGCCATGTGCAAACACTATTAGCAACCAAGGTCAAATGGTCACCGGATGACCATTGGTCAACGCCGGCCTTTTAGCAAGAAGGTGGTAACTCCGGGTTGTTTGAACTCATTTCAAACAACCCGACAGGGACAATTTCACCCTGACAGAAGTTCGAAGCAAATTGCACAATCATGGACCACTTTCGTCAAAAAAAAAGTCTGGAAGACTTTGAAGTCTTGGAAGAATATTCCAAAAAATGACATCCTCGAACTACAATATTTCGAAAGGTTGGAAATTTGATCAAACGTCTTTCATCTTCAAATGAAACTGCCTTCAGATATTCACGCGTTTAAAAACTTTTTCCACCAAATTTGATTCAAACTAATCATTCTCCATTCATTCAAATCCATACCAGGGTGGCCACAGAATTTTCATTGCTGGTCAATGCATATCATTTTTTTTGTCATAATGAAAAATAAAATAACAATTGCAATGAGAAGCTTGGCAAAACACTAGATTTTGTTGCGAGTCTAGCTGAAGAGAATTGGGGATGGAGCTGATAGCAGGCTGAGTGCAGGGATAGCATTTTGCTTTTATTTGGGAAAATTTCCCTGACATTTCCATGACTTCCCTGACTACTTTTCTCCCTGACTTTGCCCTGACTTGTGGCCACCCTGCCATATACCCACATCATCTTAAACAGTTTCCTACTCAAATGTCCCCGAAATAGCATTTCGGTAGCATGTTAGAAACATTACATGTACAGAAATTCAAATTTTGTAAAACAATTCCAAGTTCAGATTGAACTTCGAAATTTCGGTATCGTTAACATCGTATACTTGGAAATCGAAAGTGTTTCGCCCGTTGTTGGGTGAAAACCTACAAAAATAACTTAAACGCTGTTTTTCTTTGGAATTTCTATGCACCGGAGTGTGCGTATCTATCACAATTTGGATTCTGACCAAAATAAGTTATTTTTGGCTGAATTCCACGAAAAAAGTGGATATCAAAAGCAACGAAAAAGAGAGACAGCGTGGCTTTTCGTGTTGATTATTTTCTTGGTTCCATGACTACTTAGGCAAGCGGGCTTGCTATCAAATCAATTTGATTCTTATCTTAACTTCTCTACGTGTCCGTGTGCATGTCCAACTTTGGTTTTTCCCCCCATTGCGCAACATGCATCTTCATCATTTCTTCATGCAATATCAACAAGTTCAACAAACGGTTTTCTCGTAAAAAAACATGGCTCGATTTTTTAGTAGACAGATTTAGCGTTTTAATAAATCATTGAGCCGCGAAGAGAAATTACAATGTATGGCATATAAACTATGTTGATGACCCCTCGGCGACCTTTTAATTTTAAGCAATAAACCTCGCAAAATATTACCGACGCTGTCACTTCGCATTGGACTGGACAATTTCAAAAAAAAAAAAAAAGGAAAAACACAATCGCAAATGTAATACATGTACTGTATGAATGATATCAATTTCACCGCATTTTAATTTTATAGAAAAGTTGAGTAATTTGTGATTTACTTTTAAGTTTTGCGCACCTTCATTGGCAGGTTATAAATTTTGCTTCCGTATACGAACTGCTGTTGTGCAAGTAACATACAGATACACGTACTGCACATGTAGTTGTAAAACTAAGGAACATTACTCTATATTGTATACATGTATTGATTAATTCGATTATATTTTGACAATTTAACATGTACACTCGTACATGTCACTGTACCTACTATATTTTGTCTACTGACATATTTTTGGTTTACTGGTATTTTCCATTCTTAAAATAACCGGATTCCACAATAACCTTGACAGTATATTTTTGTTTAACGGATGAAATATTACACTGCGTACCCTAACCAGCAGAACACCCGGATCTTGTACATCAAACTTTTGATGTACAGTGTAGGCTACACTATCTAAAAGCTTATAGTGATGCATTTCCTATAACTTAGACGAAAAACAAAAATATATTAAAAATGTACAAACAGCTCGATCTAATACAGTACAAGTACTATTGTAATTAACTTGCATAATTTGGCATAAACGCTTATTATACATTATATTATGCTAGCGCCGCACGTTACTAACACCAACAGTAAGTATTCAAGCTTTAGGTCAAATACTAAAAATGAGGGATACTCAGACAGAAGGATTACGAATTGCACTTTGGCAGTCGTGAGATAAATATTCTATAGTATACTAGTACATGTAGTACGATTCAGTTTCAGAATGCAAATACTATACTGTCTTTGCAGCGATATCATCGTATCGATTATGCACACGCGACTTTAAACCTGCCAAAAGGCGAATCCAAAACTCTGTCTGATAAAACAAAAAACGTACTATAGATACAATGGATTCCGCTTAATTGGATCACGCTTAATCCGATCAAAACCTGCAGAACAGATTTTCTCCAATAAAGCGGCCTGTTCAAAATGCCGCTTAATTGGATCACTATAATGGCTTAATTCGATAAAATTGCCACGTGTCTACATAACGACAACGCGCGAAACAAGTCAGCCGCTGTACTCAGATGAATTTCCTGCATATTTTAGAAAATGAAATTTCAGCCGTTGCAGCGAGCCGGCAACATCAAGCTATTCTTATAACATTTTTTAAAACAAATATTTTAACATTTTTGAAATACATATACGTACATGTATACGATTAAATATTTGTATTTTTAAAACACGGAGCAAATCATTTTGATAAGGTCAATGCTTAGCGAGTTTTAATGACATACCCATCAAAATCGCTGGAACCAACGTGATCGAATTAAGCGGCTTTCACTGTTATTTACAACGAAATGACTAATGGATTGGATACTTACATTTAAGGCACGTTGCGCTATTGACAAATAGCCTACAGTACTCAGAATTCATTTCAACCAGTGAGTTAACGGTATAGACGACGCGCGTTTTACCATATACGGAAATTTAAATTTGTCTCAAGGCTGATAAGCTTATCTATTTCTTAGTACTGTATACTGCACATTCGTGCACTACTGCATAAGGCGTAAACATTTCTCGCCAGTCTTGCGAGGCAGACTGTATGGCGTTATGCACATTTCAAAAATTCTGACAAAGTGCTCAGTTACTACAGCAAATATTCCGCGCCCTTTGGATTTTAGTCAGGTGCACGACCTTGATCATCAAAATGCATGCTCACGTATTTCCGGAATGGTTCAAAATGGAAAAGACCGACATTTTCATGGTTCAAAAGAAAGAAAACACTACTGTATTCAAAATAAACTGATAAATCATGAGGCATACAAAATTAAATTTCTCAAGCGAACTGTATACTGTACATGTTTGTTAATAATTTAATCACGTACATGTACAGTATATATCACCTCCAAAAATGTTGCATCATACGCTTCCATTACATTTCAACCTTACACGATCATTTTAAATGACTACAGTAATGACTTTTCGCAACCATTCTGCGCATGCGCGTTCACATCGTGGCGCATATTGGAAAGGAGTCACGTTTGCGGAACGTGCGAAATTTAAATAAGAGTGTTGCACTTGCCTATGGAGGAAACCTACATGGTTAATACTAATGACAGGATTAATTATGCGCGCAACCTTAACACTCATTACTAATGGTGGTATCCACAACCACGCCCCATTAATGATGCCAAAATCTGGATTTTCATCCTTACTGACCATCATTCCACATTTTTTCACCCTACACGATCATTCTTAACGTCACTGTACGGTTCGCTTTAAATACCGTATTTTGACGACTATAAGACGCACTTGACATTAATACAAAAATGTTCATTACAAAAACTTCCATTACAATGTCCATTACAAATACAAAAACGCTCTCGATGGCAGTGAACACCATCTTATATATGAAGAGGATGGCGATGAAGAAGAAGAAAGTTCAGATGACGATTTTCAAAGACTTTAAAGGTCAATTCAGTTTTAAAAAGTAAGATTTCATTTAGTCTGGCTTTGCAATCTACGGTAATAATAAAAAATGGTAAAAATGGTATTTTTTAAAAAAATTGCTTAAAAATTAAGGTGCGTCTTATAGTCGTCAAAATACGGTATTTATCTTGCGTGTCTAGAAATGATAAACACTCATAATGTAATTTGCATGTTTTGGGATGACCACTCATTTCTTGTGTGGACAGCACTCCAGAGGGCGCCGCACGACACGCGATAAAAAGCAACGGAAAAAAACCAGCGGCCGAATTAATGAAGGATTTCAATATTACTTCAATGTTAATGTCAGCAATTAGCTCCAAAGAAGAAGAAAAAAAGGTTCAAATTTTGAATTCGGCTGCCCTTGAGATGATCCCGCCATTAACAGAAGCCATCTGTCCTCACCCATTGCTTTCCATTTAATTTAAAAGATCTGTCAGCCAAATGTTGACCTTACGTTTCGGGCCAAGCCCCCAAAACTCCCTTCCCTCATTCCTTGTTTATACAAAGTGCATTTACGATGGATTCATTCATTGGTCATTACAGGGTGTCCTTCGACTTTCATTTCACGCATAGTTGAACTTGATAAAAAAAATCGAGAAAATTAACATGCATTCAAACGTCAAATTTGATACCAGACATTGCTTCATAACCAAAGGTCAAATAAAAGGGTTGAAAACTACTTTTTTCCACTAGCTACATGTACGCTCATGCATTACATTAAAAATCCAAATACTGATCACCGCAAAATTGTCTAGCGAACAATTAAATTACGAAAATAATTCGCATAATTTGCATTATTGTATTTTATAAAATATACCACACTATAATTGTAAAGATTTACATTATGCAGTATCACCTGGTAAATGTTAAAAATACAACTTACCAATGTCATTAAAAGTATAGATCTGAAAAATAAAAACAATTTTCTCAAACTTTCCAGTTTTGTTTCGCATAGGCCTACAGTTACTTTTTCAACTGATTTTTTTTCTGCGCCATCTCTCGCATAATCCACGGAACTACTGGACAATTCGTCTTTAGTGTATACTAGACATGTAGTTTTAACTAATCCGGAAAACTACTGTATTTTAAATGCAAACCAGGCTCTTCATGACCGAGTTAAAAATTGCGCTTATTAAAAACATGCAGTACACTGTATAAGTGCCTTAAAAAATGAGTCTTAAGAGCAACCATACCGAAAATCGGGCATTAAAGAGCGTAGACATTTGGCATTACTCACTGATCATTTAAACGGAAACTTTACGATTACAATTTTAGCGATAATGATAAGCTGGTCGTAAAATGGTAGCTATTCGTTCGGATCCAATTTCACTACCGCAGTACTGCATTAATTATTCCGAAGGCATAGTCGTTAATTAGCGAGCCACAAATGACAGCTAAGAGTGGATTAAGGAAGCTTCGTAGAAAATGTTTCAGATCAGGAACTTTTCTAATCATTACACGCTTTCAAATTACTAGAATTTTGAACTTCAAAATTCACATTGATTCATGATGAAGTCAATTTTCGAGTGATTTCAGTAATCTCCCGAATTTATGGGAGAAAACTGCTTATATTTCGGTGAATCGTACTATACGGTATATTGACTGTGAAGAAAGAAATGGCATCCAGAAATTCTCCCCATTTTAACGCACAAATCGTTCGCGTACTTGGTGGACACCCTGTATGTCAAGCATGATTTATAATACAGGGTGTCATCGAGTTTACCAAAATAGTATCGAGCAACCAAACCAGTTGAAGTTTTAATGGCAAAACAGATAACGAAAAGCATTTAAAAACAACGAAAATGCTCATCCGACCGCCTCTATTATCAAAATATTTAATCCCAAAAAAAAACCAATTTTAATGAATGAACGAGCCATCCCGACGCGGGCAAAATCGATGCTTAAAAATACGCACGAAATAACAATAAAAACAGAGGATTAATGTCTCGGACGTAGTCATTTCAGATAAAATGGCTAGCCAAAAATCCTCCGCTATCGGAAATATCCAATTAGCTGAATTTTTTCATGATCTCGGACCAACGAGACTTACGCCAGCTATATTTTCAGATAAGATTAACCCCCAGCAGGGTCGATTAAAATTGCAATTAAAATTAGGCGCACCGACATTTTTCTTTATTTAAAAATATGCAAACATTGGCCCTAGCAAAAAAAAAACGTTGGATAAAAAGTAGCCAGCACATTATTTCATTCATGTTTTTGTTTTTACACTCGCGTGAGAATCTTATCCAACTTGGCAGGAAATTTAATCAACGTGGCTAACGGTCATGCCCGGGGCCAAACCATTTCAAAACTTTTTTAAACACCTCGTACCGTTGAAGGTTTTAGGCCTTAGCTCAACTGCCAAAATCCACGTTTAAAATATATCTACCTGCTAATTATGCCCTAGTGGGGCCCAATTTCAGTCGAGCGTAGCGCTTATAGTATTTTTTTCGAGCACAATTTCAGACTACGAAAACAAAATAAAAATCCAACAAGTACTTATTACGATGAGGGGGAAAGGAGAGAGAGAGTGCGTATACGCCACCTTAAAAAAAGGACGAACATTTGGGGCTCAGCAAATGTGGGAAAAATTGTTTCGAGTTTGAATCCTACGAGGGTATACCCTCCGAGTCAATTCCCACGTTACAGAAAGACCTCGTCTACCTATTTTTTAATTAATAAAATAAATAAAAAAAAAGGAAAAAAGAATAATAAAAAAGAAACCTTATTTTGTAGCTCAAAATGACTAAACTGCCAAAGGCAAAATGACAGAAGCCATTTACTGAACAATCATTTCGGCGAAGGTCTGCCATGAATCACTGCGTACAGGCCTATAAATAATACTGCGAGTACAGGGTGCGTCGAGTCACGCCATACTCAAACATGTACATGTAATCGGTATATTACGCGATGCTATAGAACCGGGTTTGAAACTTTAATTTTGAGAACTAACTACAATAATATACAGCAAAGTGCACAAAATTGTCGAGCTTTGATGATACGTTTTACCGTTCTGGCTAATAAAAACAGTGTACGTAACCAAATACAGTGAAACCTGGAAAAGTGACCACCTGTTTGTGTTAACCACTTTATATTGTTGTTTTCTCTACTGTACATTTTCTTCAAAAATATTCTCTGTATAGTGACAATCTGGTATCTGTGACCAGCTAACAGATGACTAACGTTACATCTTGCTTTAACCCTTGGACATGATGATTCTGTACTTTTTACTACATGCATTACAGTGTACATGTCCATTAGTTTAATTTAATTCAGGCATTCTTTGTATACTGACCACCTGTGTACAGTGACCAACATTTTTTTTTTTTTGGTGGTCACTCTTACCAGGTTTTACTGAATATGCATAGTAAAATAAAATCACAAATTGTTTTAAAAAGCATACGGCAAAACGTATACAGTAAACACAAAACATACGTTTATTTCTAACTTAATCGTTTAACGAAAATTATTCATCTCTTGGTATTTTATATATCGTATACGCCAATGCAAGAATACGTATATTTTCTTAACCCAGTTTTGTATATTTTAATTTCGGACATTTTCGATAATTTATTCTTTCACTAAATTTTAAAAAACCGGACACTGCACGAATAGCGGTATATCCAAATGTTCTTCCAATAAATTACGAGCGTATGTTCCAATCATCTTAAAAAGTTGATGTGAGTGTTAGAAAAAACTAATTTGTGCTCTTGTATTAATGTCATAATTGATTTGTCTGTATACATTCCGTCCCTCATTCACCCTTACCCTCGCCATGCCCATGTCACAAACTTTTTCAGATTACCGAAAAGTTCAATGTTTGCTACATTTTATGCGTACCATAATGCGCTTTTTTTCAGCCATTACTTAAAAAATGCAGTCGTGAAATCAGGAGAAAACATCAATTTCACTTTTTTTACTAAATTAGTGAAAATCCTACATGCAGTTAATTCGTTTACCAGCACAAAAAAATGCAACATGGACATTGGCTAAGTGGAAAATTAGTTTTCATAGAGACTTAACTTTCTTTAATTGCCAACGAGCATTTTCCTCTATAGAAAAATAAATTTTTGGAGGCAAAAAACAACCCCAACTCCTTCTCGATGCAAACAAAAAAAAAAACAAGATGAGATTTACGAGTTTCGTTATCACAAAATCTATCCAACGTGCAGCTAAAAATAAAAGCTACCAGTAGCAGGTAGTCCTAAATTGCTCAAAAAACCTACCTTAAATTTAAAGTGGATTACATCTTAGAGAAAGAGAAAACAAAAACCAGTCTGGTCACGCATGATATTAAACCGAGAATGGCATCCTCGTAAAAAACTACGAGTGGACAAACAATCAAAATAAATTTATTGGATGGGGGATGCAACGCTGTCATTTTTTTATTAATAAATAATTTTACGATTATTAATTCGAGCGTCGAAAACTTACGAGGTAGCGAACTGGACCACCAACGGAAATTTTAAGCGACGAAACAAAAAATTTAAATAATCCACAAAAATCACCGATATTGCAGTCGAGGTTCCATTTGGTTTCACACAAGTTGAATATTCGAGTGAACTATGTACAGGGATGGCTCTACCTAACCTATCTAGAAAGTAGACACGTGTTTTGATATACGTGTTTCTAAATACAGTAAAACCTGTAAAGAGTGACCAACAAGAAAAAATGCAATGTTGGTCACTGTGCACAGATGAAAGAATGCCTTAATTAAATGAAAATGAACACGTACACTGTAATTGCATGTACATGTAGACTGTAATACACGTAGTAAAAAACCACAAAACCAAAAATGTAAAGAATTATCACGTCCATGTGCATTACATACAGTAGGCTATATTTATTGCTTTATTACATATATTTTTTTAAAGAAAAAATTATCCAGTTTTCTTTGTTTTAAATGCTTTCTGCTTCTTATGATCATGTTTTCGGTGACTTTTTTGGACCGGAATAACATGATAGGCTGAATTATTTGAGAGTCACTGGGGTTATAACAGAATGTAAGGTTACTCATCTGTTATCTGGTCACTTTATAAGGTACATTGGCAATGTAAAAATTGCAAAAAAGACAACATACACTGATCACTGTGCATAATAAACAGGTGGTCACTATACAGAGAATTTTTATGAAGGAAATGTACACTAGAAAATACAAAACACTAAAAAGTGGTCACCATTCAAAGGTGGCCACTATTCCAGGTTTTACTGTATAGTTTAAGATATTCCCACTTTTGCATGTATATATACATACTAAACGACGGAACTTCCAGATCCAGGAGCAGCTGAGCGCCGTAAGGGATAGGGGGGATGTAAACGATACCGTTGGCACTTCTCGAAGACATTTCGTACGATCAGCTTTAGCGATACGTTTTATAAAAGCAAAAGTTGCGTTAATAGCCTAACCAATAACGTCACGCAGCCAACTAGGCTTAGAATAGGTCTACGTCAGCAAAACTCTTGAATGAGTGAACCTATGCCATGACCTCGTTCGAGCACCCGAAATAGCGCAGCACTGGCGTTGATGTAACTTAGTCACAGAATTAACTTTCTAAGATATTCCAGCCAGAGCTCAAGACTAATCCAACAACAACAAAATATAAAAAACCGCCTCCATCGCAGGCCCACCGGGAAAATGGAGGGAAATTAAGATGGCGACTGAAGACACGCAATATCGAATTAAAACCAGGACTTACCTTCGGCACTCGTGGCTTCAACATGTCTTTAAAGCTTTTGGATCTTTGACAGAAGGCCCTTTCGAAATTGTAATCACCATAAAACTCCACATCCATGACTTTTTCTGAAACGAAACAAGTACCAGAAAAATTAGAAAACCACCAAGAAGAAGCTTTGGCTTTTTGCAGTTCAAATTTTCACTCCAATTTCACGCTTTGAAAACTGGAGATCATTTTATCACTGGTTATAAATTTACTCCACCGCGCCGAAACATGATCGGCGTATGTTATTTGTGTGACATCTCTTAAATAATGTCTTCGAGGTGCCAAAACAGTGATACACGATGTCTAGGTATGTACATGTACTGTCGAAAAATATACTGGTGCGTAAAACTTACTGCTGCGAAGGGCAGTCACGTAGCCTATGTTTAAAATACTGAGAGGAAGACACTAGGCAGTACATTAATCGTGGTACTTAGACGCTGCCGTACAAACAAATTCAAAAGCATTTTTTGATGCTAAGATTTCGGATGGCAATGCACCATCTTCCTGACTGACTTAACGAAAATGAAAATTTGTTAAATAATGTACACAAACAAAACTGTCTGTCACCTGTTTAGACTGATAAAAGGGCAGAACTGCTGATATTGACGGTATATTCAAATCATAATTCCGTCATCCTTAGTATACCTTCATTCAAGTTGTGAAACATGTTGCCTTGCCCAAAAAATATTGCATCGACTATTTTCCTCGAATTTGGACGAACACAGCTGTCGATAATGCATCGTCCTCTGGCTTACCTTAGCATTAACATTCGTCAAGGAAATGAAACTGCTTTTATCAGTTTTAAAATCATTTCTAATAATGATGAATAGGGTTTGGGCAGTCCAACTAAACTGACCGAGAGTGTATTTTTTACCCGATGCAACTAGCGGGTAAAAGGGGGCACCACATGTTCTTTTCCTCTCCCCTGTGGCAATGGCAGGCAGCGAGCAGCTCACCCAGCAGTTGGTCACATTGGAAACACATGTTGTTACCGTCGGACGTCTCCGTTGAAGTAACCCAAGAACCCTCGTCCTCCCACACACCCTTTAGCATCCAATTTTGGTGGTAGCAACCCGAGAAAACCCCCATCATCCCCATTGAGAGAGAGCACACACAATCCATCGAAGAATGCACGGAGAATACGAATTGAATTTTCAATTCCCATAGTAGCAACAAACCTTGAAAGGGGGAGAACACGTTCGGTGAATGAGTTCGTCTTTTACGCACTTTTGTTGACATTCCGGAATACATTAGCCATGAAACCGAAATTTCAGCCTCACCGAAACGACCCTGCAAATTGACACTCCAATTCATGGTTGCGTACGAATACCGTACAGGGTGTGACGCGAAACTTTTTCATTTCCTCGAGGAGTTAATTTAAGAGAAATATAGACCATGTAATATTCACGATGACATTCTCGAACTCAACCTTGACCTTACGAACCTAACATTTTAATGCTTGCATCGTGTAAATACCTTATTATTATTGTACTATGCCCGTATAGTCGTAAGAAGTACCTACAGTATGTACCCCTTCAATGGGTAAGAGCACAGTGATACTTTTTAATTAAGAATGTTAATTACCGTACCACCAGCGGCAACCAGCGGGCTAACAGGTCCTCATTTAAAACGCATTAGGACATGTTAGCCCGCTGGTTG
>JAQGBX010005124.1:0-14195 GCA_034698745.1 Megaphyllum sjaelandicum | reverse complement strand
CGTTCATTTACGAACGACCCAACACTAGTTGTGACGAAAAGTTAAACCAAAATAGTGCACCAGGGGTATACTATTTGCCAAATAGTACACCCTGGGCGCACTATTAGGGGGGTTAGGCACCGTACGGTAACTCTAGATTAATCCTTCATTGTAATGCACAAACACGGGTTAGGGAAAGAATGAAGAGAAATAGAGTTAACCCAGCCAGTCATCAGGAAAAACAACATGGCGGACACTACGGATGAAGCTAGGGAATTGTACACGCTACATCACCTGGTCACATAGATGTGCAATTTGGCAGTTTCTTTTCCTGCCTCCATTTTGGCTTCAGTAGGTAAAACATGGGTTTCATAACCCTGGGGATACTTCATTGAGAGTTAATCGGTGCAACACAAACTTCTAACCCAAAGGTTAACCTGGAGTAAGTTTCAACCCGAGTTAGGTTGTAACCTGAATCGATGCAACCGGCCCTTAGGGTGACAACCCCAAAAAAAACAATTCCAAAATACAGTAAAACCTGTAAAAGTGACCACCTGTTTACGTTGACCACTTGTTAGTGTTTTGTTTTTTTCTAATGAACATTCCCTGCATAAAAATTTCTGTATAGTAACCAGTGTGTGTGTTGTCTTTCTTGCAATTTTTACATTGCCAATGTACCTTAAAAAGTGACCAGATAACAGGTCACGTTACATCTTGCTTTAACCCTTGGACATGATGATTCTGAACTATTTTTGCTTTTGTGGTTTTTTACTACATGTTTTACAGTCTACATGTATAAGTGCAGTGCACATGTTTATTGTTTTAATGTAATTCAGACATTCTTTGTACATTGCCCACCTGTGTTCAGTGACCAACATTGCATGTTTTTTTTGGTGGTCACTCTTAAAAGGTTTTACTGTAAGTTTTACTTGTTTTTTTTACTTGGCGAGAAACTGCCCGAGGATTTTGTTTTCTTATCCCGCTAATGTATCTCAAGTGCTTTTGGAGATTAAAGAAGCACGCATCCCGATCACGTGTTCAACGTTATTCCTGAAATAAGCCGCCATCTTCGAGATAGCTTTAACGAGCGTTTATTTTCCCCTCGCAATTAAAGGACATGAAATTCAATGAACTTTTTCCCTGATTAACCCTATCTCAACGACTCTTAAAATTTGACAATTCCAAGACCGACTTATCAAAATACATTAAAAATTATCGTGCTTGGCTCCAGAATAGAAAACAAGACAACAAACTTGAGCTTTTAATGCTTCGATTATCCAATTTTATAACTATACTGCCAAAACTCATTAAGACGAACTCGTTTAATACGCAGTTTTGATTGTACGAACTTATTTCCAGACCCCCGTCTTGGACGAATAACGTTAATTTCTTCGTTTAAGACGAATTCCTTGTTCGGGTATTACGAATTTTGGCCTAAAATGACGAATTTTACGCAATATGAACAATTTTTAAAACTTAAAGCTACATTTGAGGTTGCGTAGCAAATGATGACGTCATCATAACTTCACGACTAACAATTCATCATTATGATGTAACAAATTACGTCATCACCCGAATTTTTAATAATGAAGTAATCATCAAATATTGTTATGAATGTCATCATCAGAAGTTTACTGGATGACGTCATTCATTAAAAATGGCCAAATTTGGAGGATTTTATCGTACTTTCTTTTCGAACATTTTCGGACAAATAATCTGACATTTTCAGACAAGTAATCGGATATTTTACGACAAGTAATCGGATATTTTACGACAAGTAATCGGACATTTTACGACAATTAATCGGACATTTTCGACAAGTAATCGGACATTTTAAGAAAAATCATCGGACGTTTTAAGACATGTAATCTGACATTTTCAGAAAAATAATCGGACATTTTAAGACAAATAATCGGACATTTTAAGAAAAATAATCGGACATTTTAATACAAATAATCTGACATTTTAAGAAAACTAATCGGACATTTTAAGAAAAAATAATCAAACATTTTAAGACAAATAATCGAACATTTTAGCACAAATAATCGGACCTTGCAGGACAAATAATCGGACATTTTAGGACACTCGAAACTCTAAAACTACCCTCGGGCAAAGACGTAGTATTATGCAAAAAAATTACGTTATAACCGGAAATTTCCAGATAAAAATCACAACATCATCCAAATCATAGAAGTAATCCGATACTACGAACTACGGATAAACGACAAAAAAAATGTGACGTCACTTGAGATTCGTCTTAACGAGGTTGAACTGTCTAAATACGACGAGATGCTTTTCGAAATTTCTAGCATTCCTCCTCTCCAAGAACCCGTTAAACTATACACGGAATTTTGTTGAAAATTAAACTTTTAAATTTGTATCTGTTAAGCCAATGCGGAAATGGCAACAGGAAATACGGAAGTAGCGCAAAATTAACGCTTAATTCATTTAATTGAAAACTTTTGAGTTGAATCGAAAGTGAAATTCAACACTTGGATGTCATTTCGGTTAGCGTGAGAAAAACAACAGGTTTTATTTTGTTGTGTTTTTCAAGAGCGAATCTTTTATTTCTCCAAAGTGCATTGACCAGCGTATATTTTATCAGTTATTGAAGGTTAACGGCTGGATAAGATTAAACTCAGACTAATTTCGTTTTTTAAATTTAATTAATTGCGTTTCTATCGACTCGGACAACCGATTTGGGAAACTCGATTGCCTTAATTACTCGAAATTTTAGTTTGCATCAACGTTTATGGCTGTATTAAACAGACTTAAACGTCAGCTACTGAATAAAATTAAATAATAACCGAATAAAAATTGTAATTAATTAGACCGGTGGAAACTAGATGAAAGCAAAACAGAAACTGAACGATTAATTGAAAGTAAATTTAGACTAAATGATAACTAAATAGAGAATAAACGAAGACTAAACGACAACCATATAAAAATAATATAAAAACTAAATAAAATGGAAATGAAAACTAAATGAAATCTAAATGAAAACCAAATTAAACTAAAAAAATTGAATGAAAATCAAATGAAAACTAACCAAAATCTAAATAATAAAATTGAATAAAAACCAAAATAATAATTTCATGAAAAATAAATAACTAAAACTAAATGAAAAATTAATACAAACTAAAAAAAATTAATTGAAAAATAAATAAAAACTAAAAAAAATTAATTTAAAAATAAATAAAAACTAAAAAAATTAATTGAAAAATAAATAAATGAAAAAAATGAAAAATAAATGGAAACTAAAAAAAATCAAAACCAAATAAAAATGTAATAAAAAAACAAAAAAAAATTCAATAAAAACCATATCAAAATTTAACGAAAATAAAATAAAAATATTAATTAAATTAACAACAAAATAGAAAGTAAGTAATAATTGAATAGAAAATTTAAAATATGTGAGAAGAAAATGAAAATACTAAGAACTAAAAAGAAATGAAAATTAAATAAAAAATTACAAAAAAATATAAAAAAAAATAAATAACTAAGTCACCAATAAATTAAAAGTACGCTGTCATAAAGAACTAAAGGACGACTTAATGGAAACTATAGTAAAAAATTAATTCTAAATTATGTAAAAATTAAATGAAAACCAAACTAAATCTCATCAAATAAATCAAATAAAGACTTTACAATAACTAAAATAAATAAATGAAGACCAAATAACTGAATTACCAAAAATCAATTACCTTAAAAAAACAAAATTACAAATTTAATATCTGAATTAAATTAAGACAATGTTAAAGATTAATTTAAGATTTAATATTTTTACATATGGGATAAATGCTAGTAAATACGAAGAAATTCCCTGGAACTTAATTTACGTGAATAACGGATAATTACAATAAAAAACCAGACTGGAGTTGAATGAAATTTTAAATTGAGATGAACTCAGACGCCGCGTCTGCAAACCTGCCAATTTTCGCACAAATAATTTTACATCGTGGTCAGACATTTCTGGACAATGACTAGTCCGAGCAAAGCCACAAACTAAACAATGGCACACAAAAAACTTAAAAATTTTATAACTATTATTAAAGTGATTATGAAAGCCAACTCCATGCGGTTTGAAAAAAATGCTGTTTTGAGCATCTTTTTCGGCCATTATTACGCACGATGACCGTTACGTCTAATTTCAGATAATAATTCCACGTACGTCACGTTTTCTCACAAATTAAGACATAAAAATAACATTAAAAAATATAAGTGTGTTTGTGTGTGAGTATGAATGGATGAACGAAATGGGGGAAATATATAGGTTTAAAAATAAACTAAGTATACATTTTATGTTAATGCTGGACAGAAAATTAAGGAAAATGTTTCATTTTGGTATAAAAATAAAACGATTAAGTGGAAATGAAAATAATGTTTCGAGAAATTAGAATTTTTACACAAAATATTAGAATATTTTCCACAGAAGAAATGCATTTTTATTTTAAAGAAACTTCATTAATTTTAAAATTACACTTTTTTTTCTAAAGAAACGACCTTTTTTTTAAAACCAAAAAAGTAATTTTTAGCAAATGTTTTACCAATTTTGAATCCAACATGTCAAATTTTGTATCAGTTTTATCGAAAAATATTTCCATTTTAACAAAAGAATTGGTAAATTTTTTAATTTGTCAATTGCTAAATAAAATTACAAATTTTTCTATTTTATCGAAATAAATTATAAAATATTTTCCAAACAACAAACAAAAATGTCTTTTTTTAAGAAACTTTATTAATGATCAAAATATGACGACTAAGAAATTACGTGATTTTTAAAAAAAAACATGTCAAATTTTGCATCCAATATATCATATTTTTATCTATTTTATTAACTTTAATCAAAAAATGTTTCCATTTTATCGAAAGAATTCCATCTTTTATCATTTATTTTATCAAATTTATCACACACTTCACGAAAATTATTCGTCCATTTTAAACCATTTCGAGATTTTGTTTCTATTAATTTTATCAAATTTTTGTATCAATTCCACAAAAACGTTTAAACAGTGATTTTTTAATTTAAAAATTTTTTTTACAAGTTTTATAAAAACAAAAAGGATCACTAATAATATTATAAACATTATAAGCAACTGAGTTGAAAAACTACTCGAAAATAATTATTTCCCCACAAAAGTCAATTTATCAAAATGAAATTATCATTTGAAATTGTCTTTAAATATTTTCTAAATTTTTTAAACTAAGTACGTAACTTTAAAAAAGAAAAAAAATTAATGGCGCAATACGCTACGTTTTCTCCGATTATCCGGAAGGCTTCATTTTCCAACATCCGGATAATCGAAAGTCAACTTCTCACAGTTTTCAAGTAGATACTGTACGTTTCTCCTGAAGGCAATTTTCGTGAATTTTTTAATAATAATATCTTCGAAGCTCTAGTTTCTCATAATCCCACCCTCAACGAACATTCCTGGAAAATTGCTCTTCCTGAAATCACTGACAGAGGTCTATATTTTCACCCCAAAAAAACCAGCAACTTGCCTTAATTTCTCAGAATTTCAAGATCATTTTTTTGCTTAATTTTCGACATACCTCGTCATGCTGCTGCCCTCAATTTAGACCATAATGTTTGATAGTTTTTTTCATATTGCTGCAAAAACTTTACATGGTACTCCCTTTATGTGATTCAATTATATTTTTGCACAAACAGGTGTCTCACGATGACCTCCTTTTAAATTCGTATTAAAAATGCCATATACTAAGTGACTGAGTAGTATTTCCCCTTACTAAGAAATCGTATTAAAATTTAAGAAATTTTTTGTAAAAAGTACAATAAATCTTTTTATACCAGGTTTCGTGAACGCCAATTAAAAACAGGGGCTCTAATAAGAATTTTTTGGTGAAAAATTACGCAATTTAGTTGCACAGTTGAATTGTATAATTATATTGCACAGTTGAATTGCGCAATTTTGCAAAAGAAAATGTAATGAAATAAAAAATTATTCAAAAATGGCAAAAAATGTATAATGTCCGAAAATTGCTGGCACTGGATTAATAACTACGGGAAAATATTTTTAGAAATTTGAAAATATTTGATTTCATGCTAAAGAGATTATTTTTTAAATAAATGAATTAAATTAGTGAAATATTGAATACTTACTGTTTGATTTGTTGAGTCCAAATAACGAAGTCCAAAATAGGAAGTTTCTAAAAGATTCAGATGTTTGAAGGCCACGTCTAATAATTCCTGACCCAGCGTAGAAGTCTAGAAATAATTAAAAGAAAACATTATTTAGAAGTTTTCAAAATTAAACGAAATTTATAAGATAAGAAACAATTCGACTACTATTTGTTACTTATTTTCTAAAAAAATATGACTAGTTTCCTACAAAATATACGAATTCCTAAAACAAATATACGACTTATTTTCTAAAATATATACTGTATGATATATTTCTTATTAAAAATAACAAAACATCTTTTTCATAGAAAATACGATTATTTCACAAAAATTAAATTAAACAGCTTAACGAGTTATTTCACTTCAATAAATAGGCTAAAACTCACAAAGTTTACAAAATATGCAACTACTGATAAAACTTAATTATTACAAATTTTTATATAAATTATTAAAATTACATATTCTATTTGTAAAAAAAAGTAAAGTAAATAATTATTATATTACACATTTTCGATTTATAAATTTGCGAAATTTTTACATCGAAATTTTTTTTAGTATGTTCGGCAAAATATAGTTAAAATTTATGAAATTAATACAAATACAGTAAAACCTGGAAAAGTGACCACCTTTGAATGGTGACCACCTGTTTGTGTTGACCCCTTTTTACTGTATTGATTTTTCTTGTGTACTTTATTTCATAAAAATTCTATTTATAGTGACCAGTGACCACCTGTATATTGTGTACAGTGATGACCAGTGCGTGTTGACTTTTTTGCCATTTTTATATTGCCAATGTACCTTAAAAAGTGACCAGATAACGGATGAGTCATGTTACATCTTCCTTTAACCCTTGGACATGATGATTCTGTACTTTTTTGGTTTAGTGGTTCAGTGTTCATTATTTTAATTTAATTCAGGCATTCGTTGTATAGTAACCACCTGTGTTCAGTGACCAACAGCATTATTTTTGGTGGTCACTCTTAACAGGTTTCACTGTAAATGTTAAATCAAAACTAAGCATTTAGTTAGACTAGTTACAAAACAAAGCAATTGCTCATACTTCTGATTCAGAGCGGTCAAATACCATTACTTTTTTCTGTATTTAGGATTCGCTCATTTTGCCATTAAGAATTTGTCAGAGCTCTTAAATGTAATTGGCAGAAAATGAGAAAAAACAATCAGAAAACTGTCCAAAAACATAAAATGTAGGTACGCAATTGTCAAATAAGGTAATGATGGGTAAAATGTAATTTTCCCACGAAAATTCTAGGAAGAAAATTATTGCGAATGAGGTTGGTGACCCATTTGACACCCGAATTAGCAAAATAAGCACAAGTTTTATTTCTTTATTGCACCCTTCTTTGCTTTTTTAAACTCGCCATTTATTTGTTTAACAAATTGCCGCTTTTTATTTCCGAGATGCTTTTTATGTCCTTTTACGAGTTAACGATATCATTGCGTGCTTGCATTTGTTTTGGTTTTTATCACAAAATCCATGATGTATGGAAATTTCCTTTTATGCAAAATGCTTTATGTTAAAATGACAATTTGAGGAAAATGTGATTTTGAGTAGACAAAAAATTGGATAGAAATGCCTAAATTTTGAGGAGAAATGGGTGGTTTTGGGTGGTAATTGTGTGGAATTTGGTGAAAATTGTAGGGGTTTTGGTGAAAATTATAGGGGTTTTGGTGAAAATTGTAGGGATTTTGGTGAAAATTGTAGGGGTTTTGGTGAAAATTGTAGGGGTTTTGGTGAAAATTGTAGGGGTTTTGGTGAAAATTGTAGGGGTTTTGGTGAAAACTGCAGGGGATTTAGTGAAAATTGTAGGGGATTTTGGGGAAAATTGTAGGGGATTTTGGGGAGATTTGTACGGGATTTTGGGGAAAATTGAAGGTGATTTTGGGGAAAATTGTAGGGGATTTTGGGGAAAATTGTAGTGGATTTTAGGGAAAATTGTAGGGGATTTTGGGGAAAATTGTAGGGGATTTTGGGAAAATTTTTTGAGGATTTTGAGGAAAATTGATGAGGATTTCGGGGCAAATTGTAGGGGTTTTGGGTAAACTTGTAGAGGATTTTGGGGGAAAATTGCTCTTTTTAGGAAAAATTGTAGTTTTATTTATGAAAATTGTAGTTTTATTTATGAAAATTGTTTATAAAATTTGTTTACGATATTACTTGTGAAATTTTTGTAAGGGAAAATTGTTGGTTTTTCTGCAAAATTGTGTTTTCATTTAGGAAAAATCGTGGATATTATTTATGGATTTTTTTGTAGGGAAAACTTTGTTTTTAGGCAGAATTGTATGGATTTGGGTGAAAATTGTGCGGTTTTTGGAGAAAATTGTATGGTATGTTGTTTTGAGAAAATTGCATTGTTTTGTATTCGGAAAACTATAGGTTTTGGGACAATTGTGTATGATTTTATCGTTTTTGAAAACAACAAATTATATTGAGAAAATGACTATCCTCTTTATATCCTCAAAATAATTTGCTATAAAAATATTATACTACCAAAACGAAAATATTTTTTTTAAAAAAAATATGTAATTTTGATAAATAAAATGAACAAATTTCCACAAAAAAAAAACACGATATTTATTCCTAATAATAAAACAGTTACTATTTTACAAAATAATTTATTTTAAATATAATGAAGAGGAATAAACATAGTATGCAGTATATTTTATTGCACTTTTATTGCATGCTCTACCATTAATTTCGTTTTAATCTTTTAAAAGCCTAAAGACTAAATTTCATTAAAATACGAACTATCAAAACTAGCTAGTTTTGTCTTCGAGTCACAATTTGAAGGCCATTTTTAATAAAAACCATTTGATAAAACCAATTTTGTTTCTTCACTTTTACAGACCGAATTTTTTATTCAAATTTTTGACAAGTGATCGAGGCCGTTTCTTCGTAGTCATGAATTTAATGATCCATCCTGTTCAAATAGTATTTAGTTAGTTGTCAAGTAACTAGGTTAACATTTGATGTAGTCATCGAGACTTAAGACAGTAGATTGACGTGAAATAGTTTTACAAATTTATAAACTCGATCCATGTACTATATTTCATTAATTTGCAACAAACTTTCGATAATCCGGTTAGGTTGGAAAATGCAACTTTCCGGATAATCGAATCTTCGGATCAGTCGCCAAATACAAGAAAAATTAAAATTTTATGATTAAAACAGCATAAATGGAAATTTGATTAATAGTATGGCAGATATTATTACTGCATATTAAAACAGTTTCTTTTGTAATAATTGAGTTTGATCAGAACTTGCATATTTTGGAAACTTTAAGTTTTATATTTAATAAAGTGAAATAATTTATACACATTGTACATTTTTTTGTAATAAATTTAGTTGTTTGTTAATTTTTTAAGAAAATCTTATTTTCTATTAAAAAATGTTTTAAGGGTTTTTTTAATAGGAAATAAGGGTACTCAGAGAGACGTTAAATTGTACTTAACTTAAATATACACAGTGAAACCTGTTAAGAGTGACCACCAAAAAAGTGCTATGTTGGTCACTGTACACATGTGTCACTATACAAAGAATGTCGGAATTGCATTAAAATAATAAACATGTACACTGCACTTACACATGTAGGTTGTAATACACGTAGTAAAACCCACAAAACCAAAAAAGTACAGAATCCTCATGTCCAAGGGTTAAAGCAAGATGTAACGTGACATATTTGGTATCTGGTCACTTTTTAAGGTACATTGGCAATGTAAAAATTGTAAAAAAGACAACACACACTGGTCACTGTACACAACAGACAGGTGGTCACTGGTCACTACACAGAGAATTTTTATGAAGGAAATGTACACTAGAAAAAACAATACACTAAGAAGTGGTCACCATTCAAAGGTGGTCACTTTTCCAGGCTTTTACTGTATCATTAAAAAAATTTTAAATTATAATCAATAATTTGGCTGAAATATTTCACAAAACTAGCCTATTTTTCACCAATTTTTCCGTCTATTTTCTCAGTTCAGTTCTTCGATCATATTACTTAGCACATTTCCATCCTTGACCATTAATAACACGGGTCAAATGTTGGCATTTTCTCTGAATTGCCAAAATGTGAAATGCCTGCATTTGAAAAGCATGCATAATTTTTTTTGGAAATAAGAATTGAAATCCTTTCAACGAAAGGTTTTAAGGTTTTTCTTTTCATTGAATTTTCATGGTGTAATGGTCGAGTGAACAATGACCCTCAACTTGAACACTGCGACTTTGTAACCTTCAAAACGTTTAGATTTCAAACTCGGATGCAAATATTAAACACCTGCTTTTACGATCGCTGTAGGTGCGAGAAAAACATGAATTATGGATTATTGTTGAGAAATTTGAGATGACCCTAAACTTGCTCGAGTAACAGTAGACTCGTTTTTAACGACTGAATTCAGAAATTTCAGTAAGAAAAACTGCTGCTTTTATTAGTTTTAGGGTCACCGGGAATACGTGTATATTATTATTTAATATAAGTTTATGGAACTTTTAAAATTTAGAAATTCACTGGATTTTCACGATAAAGACAACGATGTGAGTCGCGATTTTTGATCCGAAAATAAGATAATTTTCGGGAAAAACAAAATGAAAACATTGCAAAACAAAAACTATTTTGTTGTTAATTATTCAAAAATTTAACAAAAATAAGGAAACATATCTATTATATTTTATCAACTTTTATTTTTAAATGTTATTACCAGAAAACAATTATTTTATCATAAGCAACATTTTTGGATAATTTGTTGATTATGATTGTATTTTTTTTTAAATAAGTGTATTACTGGTATTATAATTTTTTTCAGGTAATTTTAGAAAAAATATTTTTTATTTGTGGAAAAAAAAAATTTTTTTAGAAAAATAAGTTTTGTTAAAAAATTAATAGGTTTTTGAAAATAAATAAGATATTTTTAAAAAAACAAATCAAGGTATTTTTCTTTAAAAAAAATATATTCAATGATGGTGAACAAATGACAATGTTAAAGAAAAATATATATTTTTTTAATATTTCAATGCTTTCGTGTTTTTAATGCTTTTGAAACATTGAAATATTGAAGAAAATATATTTTTTAAAACATTGTCATTTGTACACCATCATTGAATATATATTTTTTAAATACTCCGATTTGTTTTTTAAAAACATCTATTCATTTTTGAAAACTTATTAATTTTAATACAAAACTTATTTTTCTAAAAAATTGATTTTTTTCCTAAATAAAAATATGTTTTTTCTAAAATTACCTGAAAAAAAATACATTTTATTTTAAAAAAAATTATTAAAATCATAATAAAAAATTATAAAAAATATCTTATGATAAATTGCATGTTTTCTGATAATAACATTTAAAAGTGAATAATTGCAATGCTTTTTTAAAAAAAAATTGTTTTGACAATAAACTTACATTACTTTTAAAATAATTCCAATGCTTTTGTAAACATGGCATTGCTTATGAAAAAATGTCCATTTAATGCCTTGACAACAATTTCAAAGCTACTGACAAAAACTATTGAAAAACAATTAAATTTAACGTTAAGTCGTTTACCAAAAAACAACAACGTAACGAATTTTAAGTGATAAAGAAAAAAAATGTTTATGATGGGAACTAATTTTTGGAAAAGATGTTTTTTTTTCTCAAAAAGTATTTCGTTTCGCATCCATGAGTGAAAATGAAAGCAGAAATTCATCGTTTTGTGGTTTTGTTAACCGGTTCACTTCAGAAGCTGGAAATAATTGCCATAAAACGCACCGAAAGCCAGCTCGCAAAACCATGAAATGTTTTCGGAAATCATTTCGATTCAAGTTACGCATCCCCGAGCACAAAAAAACTCCTTTTGGTTTACCAAATTAGCGCTAAACATTTCGACCAATTCGAGCTTGTCCGAAAACCGAACTAAAAATTTCGGCAAAATAAATTGTTGAAGAATTGAAATGAAAAATTGAAAAATAAGAATACTTAACTAATCAAAATTGCGAATTCCAGCAAATGTTGCTCAATTTAAATTTTTAAAAATAACAATATTTATCTAAAAATAAACCCGCATGTTTCAGTCATACAATTTCAGACATAGAATTTTTTTTAATATTTTTAAAAAAATTGCATACAATTTTTTACAAATATGAAAATATTGTATTCGGAAAATGTTTGGAAATGTTGAAAATTTGTGCTCGTAAAAACGTGGAAAATGTTACAAATTTGTGCTCGTAAAACGTGGAAAATGTTACAAATTTGTGCTCGTAAAACGTGGAAAATGTTACAAATTTGAACTCGGAAAACATAGCGAATTTTGCAAATTTGTACTCGGAAAAAGTGGAAAATTTTGCTAATTTGTACTCGGAAAAAGTGAAAAATTTTGCAAATTTGTACTCGGAAAATGGACTCAGAGCTAACCAACTTAATCATGTTAACCCATTTTGGATCGCCATGACTGCGTTGAATTTCCCTGACTTAATTTTCCAGATATTTTCAAGTTCCCCGACCTTTCCAGACATTGTCAACTTCCCCAACTTTTCCAGACATTTTCAAGTTCCCCAACCATTCCAGACATTTTAAACTTCCCCAACCTTTCCAGACATTTTCAAGTTTCCTAACTTTTCCAGACATTTTCAAGTTCCCCAGCTTTTCCAGACATTTTCAACTTCCCCAACTTTCCCAGACATTTTCAAGTTCCCCAACTTTTCCAGACATTTTCAAGTTCCCCAACTTTTCCAGACATTTTCAACTTCCCCAACTTTTCCAGACATTTTCAACTTCCCCAACTTTTCCAGACATTTTCAAGTTCCCCGACCTTTCCAGACATTTTCAAGTTCCCCAACGTTTCCAGATATTTTCAACTTCCCCGACCTTTCCAGACATTTTCAACTTCCCCGACTTGGTTTACCAGGTCTAAAAGAACCTATGGCAGTTTAAACAAATAAAAATTAAAAAATGAATACAAATTCGACTTTATAATATACCAATATTAAGTCAAAAATAGTTTAAATCGCATAATGTACGGCTAATAAACCTCTATTTCTCAGAAACGTCTAAAAATGGAGTAAATCCAGAAAAAAACGATACGAAAAGATTGAAAGTTTGAGCCAAATCAAAATTGGGCAAAAAACTGCTAAATTTGCGAGAACGTTGCCAATTAATGCTGCATTTGGCGCATTGTATACACTCACTCGTTTCTCACAATTCGAACAAATGCATTATGTGCGTTGAATTTGGGCGAATGGCGTGCATGGCCTACAAAACGAAACAAAAAGAGCCACTAACAAAAGCCTTTTATGCTTCCAAGGTTTTTAAAAGAAACCAACAAAACTCGACTGGTTGCGGAATTAAGAAAACTATCACAACAGGAAAAATCGAGCAAAACGTCCAAAGTTAAAAGGTCATCCTCTCGGATGAGTTCACTCGGCTGAGCACGCCATGGGCTAGCTCAAGTCTAGAGTTAAGGATGAGTTAACCCAACGACATTGGTGGCAAATGCTACTCATTTCCAGTCCCCTCTTCTATATCATGGGTATACGGATGAATAATGTTCATTTTTTTCGTTTAAGACCAATTCGGATATTACGAATTTTAGACTACTCGAGGTACACATCTAAACTTCGATAAAACTTACTTCTTATCTTTGAAGTCATGATTTGCTCCTACAGTAAAACCTATTAAGAGTGACCACCAAAAAAAATGCGATGTTGGACACTGTACACAGGTGGGTACTATGCAAAGAATGCCTGAATTAAAATAATGAACATGTACACTGCACTTATACATGTAGACTGTAACCACAAAACCAAAAAAGTGCATAATCATCATGTCCAAGGGTTAAAGCAAGATGTAACGTGACTCATCAGTTATCAGGTCACTTTTTAAGGTACATTGACAATGTAAAAATTGCAAAAAAAACAACACACACTGGTCACTGTACACGATATACAGGTGGGCACTGGTTATTATACAGAAAATGTTATGCAATAAATGTACACTGCATACTAGAAAAACAATACACTAAAAAGTGGTCAACATAAACAGGTGGTCGCTTTTCCAGGTTTCACTGTAAAATAATGATGTACAC
>JAQGBX010005123.1:0-14196 GCA_034698745.1 Megaphyllum sjaelandicum | reverse complement strand
CCCGCTGGTTGGCGCTAGTGGTAAAAAAATTATCATTCTTAATTTAAAAGTTTTGTTGTGTTTCTGGCCATAGGCCTCCACATTCCTTTCTTCAGTTGTTTCCCAAACCAAAATATTGATGCATATCGTGCAAATTTAATATTTTCTTAAGAATAAAAATCGGGTGATGACAATAGTTCTGCACTAAGTTTCGTTATGGTTAACCCGTAACCCCGGTAATCGAGTTTACTTAGAATCTGCTCATTTCCTTATTGATAAAAATCTGCACAGGGCATAGTTTCAAACTTGAAAGCTGTAAACCCAATCTTCCTGCCAAGAAATTTCTTCTTCTTTCCTTATGAATTCTAGGAAAACATTTATTAACGCAAGCTGCTAAGTGTTCCATTAATTGATGACAGGGAAATTGCTTTACCACAAGCGAAAGCGGTCTAATTTCTGCTAATCGCCAGAATCATTCTTGGATCCTTCTAACAATTACAACATTCTCGAAAATTATAAAAATTCAACGAACATTTGCCAAAAGAAAATGGGAAATTTGAAAGTTTGTTTATAAACATCTCAGCTATAGACTGGCCAATGTAATGACTAATTAATTGAAAGAATACTGGTACACGCTTATTATGTTTTACGCTACGGCCATGGGCAGTTTCAGGAAAAGGGCGGAGTGCCAGTCTGCATTTGGATAATTCAAGTTTATTTAGATAGTTTTGGGACAAAATCTAACCAACCACTCTTTGTATTTAAACCGTTATTCCACGCAAGTTACTTTCTAAAGTCTTCAAATTATAGATGAGCGAGCTGAACTTACGTTGAGCTTTCGAGCCAAAATGTTTTTTTTTATTTATTTTTTTTTGGACTTGAAATTCCTAGTTTCAAACCTAAAAAATCTAGCTAGAATCGACCAACCATGGCCTCGAGATAAATTTAACGGCCAGTTAATAGAAGAGCAAATATTTTAAGAGTTATTGAAACTCGTAAAATCGAGTTTAAACGAAACTCGCTACAGACTCGATCTCTACTTCCAATCTATACAGGCTCATACTCGCGTAGGCCTATGCGTAGGAACCCAACAGGATACAGGCCAGAAACATACTTTACAAAAAAAATTATTGGTTTCTGATGAAATTTTCGTTGGATTTTGTACCAGGGCATTGTTTTTCTGTGACGTATGAATCCGTTTTACATTGCGCGTGGGTGATACATGTACTTGATTTTAGCCGGTTTTTTTTACTATTCGGCATGTTCATGTATACGGGAGAGATCGATGGTCCAAGACTTCTGTTGTTTACGAAGTCGTTTCCTAATTAGGCTCATCTTTGCCAACATTTTGCCAGACGTCGAAGTTGACCAGGGTTATTGCACCGTACAGAGCTTTTTCACCTATGGGTTTTTCGATATTTTTACTTATGTTCTTGTGGACATGAAGCAAGATTATTCAATCTTTTAAAATAGTATACCATGTGAATGAAGTGAAATCTGACACGAAAATATATTGAAAATGGAAAATACATCTAGAATGTAATCAATAATTGGATACTTGTATGACAATACATAATTGGTTAGCGATAAGACTTCTACCGATCTCGACACTCCGGTTTACAGTAGTATGAATATGAGATTTGCACATCTTCTCAATTGTAGCCTCTGGTCCATCCTTTGCATTCCATTTTTACTAGAGTTCAACAGTTTTAGGCTGAAAAATACGAGATTTCTCCAATTCAAATTGTCAGCTTTATCTTGCAACTACAGAACAAATGTAACAATGGCGAAAGATGCTGAAATTGGAGTTTTTTATTTTCCTAAGTTTGTTTATCGAAATTGTATTCTAAAGCTGGCCCTATGTAAACAAACACGGTTAAGGTTGCCCCGGAATGACAATCATCGGCGCTATGCTTGGAACTCCAAAGTCAGCAATCGAACTGCGTGGGTGAATACCAAAAGTTACCTAAACCCTTCGCAGAATTCACTTACTTCGAAAATATTAAGTTTGAAGGAATGAATGAGAAATGTCACATTCCTTTGACGTTGTCTTTCGGCTATACGGTGCATGCTGAACTGTACTTGAAGCATGGGAAATCGAAGGGCATGCACTATCTAAAAGTAGCGGAAAATACTACAAAAATATCCAAAGAATCATCAACATCGATGTGGTGATGTATTTTCCAACTGTTTCCGCATTTCGCTTAAGAAAAGCTGTCATCTCCTGCCGAGGTTTTCGTAAAACACGTTCTCACAATCGTGTATCATTCGCTACGCAATTTACCAGACGCTAATTGAGAAAATACTACATATAAATGCAACCGTACACGTTTTCCTCCCTCGATTTTTAATTTCATTTCTGCTTAGATAATATTGCGTCTTCATATTGTAAATGTCATTACCATCATATCTGGAGAGAAATGAAATGTCAACCGTATTCTCAAACCGTTTAAGATTGTGATAATTTCATTAATAAAACATAATTGTTACCTATGACAAGTTATTAATAATTATAACTTGAATAAAATATTAAGAATTGATGCGAATCATTTTTATCAAAATAACGCCATTCCATTTACCTTGCGACTCATGTTTAGGATATGTTTTTTTTTAATATTCTCTTATATTTTTTATGATTAGTAGGTTTGTAAATACGCCCACGTGAAATGGAGCAGCACTTAATTTTATGTCTCATTTTTAATGTTTTCTTCATCTACAAGAAAATGTAGTTCTATAGGTTATTTATCATTTCAAATATGCATACAGACTTAAGATACGTAATTACCATTCCAAATTATACTTTTAAACATTATTTTTGTTTAATTCTAACATCTGTCACACCGTACTCTTTTTCGAGCGTTGACTATAGTTCTATATAGAATAATTAATTAAAAGAACACCGCATTTAAGAACCATTGTATATAGGAGTCATTTCTCCAAGGCACTCCACGCAAAATGAAGGCCTTAGGAGTTTACATATTAATAAAAACACCAACTTCATTTGCTTCTGAGAATCTGAAACGATTCGTGACCTTGTCCGATGCCAGCCGTCAATCGCCAAAACTATCAATTACATAAAAATCAACGCTGATACTGAGGCGCTGCACTAAACACTGGCTACGAAATCCTTGAATGTTGTGTCCATTTATGGCGTGTAGGCTGCGGGCCAGACATTCACAAAACAGGTCAAACAGATCTGGCTAGCGGATGCACGGACATGCTATTTTGGATAATTCTGACCAGTGTCTAGGGGTCGACGATAATGTATATTTGTTCAGAAAAAACGCATTCCAGCGTGACGCGTTGGGTTTTTCTTGCCTATTAATAGTTGGCGTGATGGGCATTTCTGGTGCCCACCGTGACGTCAGGTTCTCGCTAACTTATCTGCCGCGGCGCTCTTAAATTCCAGATCTACGAGGATAATGCCGCCAACGTGACAGGCGCCGCCACCCCTCGCAGAGAGCCACAATTTTAAGTGTTCCTGGTAAAAAAAAGTTAGCAAACTTTTTTGGCCGTACGTGTCTTGGAAGACCAGTTTTTCCACGATATGAATAACTCGTTCATCATTCGGTCGATCACCAACACGTGGTCATGTGGAGCCGGAAGCTGTGTGACCTCACGTGGCGCCGAGCGCATGCGCGTGGGGGATGTCGAAGCTGTTGTGGAGGCGGGAATACCGGAGGACTTCTGGGATACTTGCTACGAAAGATGCTAAAAATAGCGACGCCGGCTGGATGGCGGGAATACCGTTGAAGCAGTGTGACGCCACCAGAGTGGCTTTATAAGGCTCAGGTGGCCCCATGGTTGAGCAGTTTTCGAGCATCCTCGCACCGAGAAACCATGTCCTTGTCCTGTGGCAACAGTGTTCACTTTGCTCGCTGGAAACGCACCTGATTGGTCCATAGCTACTTCCACTATTTGTTTTCTACTCTGTTTTTAAGTTGCCATTAGGATATTGGTTGACTTCCGAACGGTGCACCGGATAAGGTTTTCATCTACCTACGATACGAAACTTTTCGAATTCTGTGATTTCTGCGAAAACCCTTTTACGACTATTGAAATCGACAAACTCGATATTTCGAAAGTTCTTTCGCTTCTTATCTACACGTAGGGACTGACTAGCCGCAACGACCTGTTTGTTGGTTGCGAAACCGAAAATCCTCCCGAGACTTTGAGGTGAGTTTCCATTTAATGCGATTGATTTAATGTCTATTTTTGTATGTACTTTATTTGCTGAATGGAAAAAATAGTGGGGATCCATTTGCGAATACGCACGAGAGAAACATTTCCTAATAAAGTTTGAAAGCATATTCCGAAAACATGATTTGAATCAAAAGAATTCGCGCGCATCTTTTTATTCGTAAGAAAATGTATCCAAATATAGAATATTACTAAAGATAGAACTGGTAAACAAATACTGAATTTCACTCATGGATACTAATTTCATAAGTTTATAGATATTGCTCCGGTGTTTTCCGCAAACGCCAAACTTCGTACGGACATCCTTTTTGACATGGATCATTTCGCCTGACATTTTCTTTTGAATTACTTTAAATATTAGGCGTCAAAAATTATTTCAACAAAATAACTAATATACTTCAAATTTTGTGAATGGAAAGGAACCGGGCTTCTTCTTAATTAAACATTGCGATATTTTTACTGCACGAACTCTTTCAAAACTTGCGATGTTTTTGCGAATTTCGTGAAAGAAATTTGTGAACTATGGAATGTCGATACCAAATTACTTAAATTGAGCACTTTCTATTCACTTTAATTCTTTTTATTCATTGCTACTGTAAGTTAACGTTGCTCTCGTGTTTGTTCACAATATTAAAACACGTTCTTATTGTTATGATTATCATCACATACCCTCATAATGTATTCAAATGTTGCTTTTAATTTGACCAGGATTTTATGTTAATATCAAATGTTCGTGGGCGATGCAAAAAATGTTAAATTCTTTTAACAAACACCTCTTCAAAAGCGATTAAAATTGCATTCAAACTAAGAATTGAAAGAAATCGTTTGATGTTCTGCGACTAAATAT
The DNA here is from genome assembly GCA_034698745.1 of Megaphyllum sjaelandicum. Taxonomy (NCBI): domain Eukaryota; kingdom Metazoa; phylum Arthropoda; class Diplopoda; order Julida; family Julidae; genus Megaphyllum; species Megaphyllum sjaelandicum. Next base: position 9,170 of record JAQGBX010005123.1, on the reverse strand, counting down.
TTCTCCGAGCTCACTCTAAATTATGCGTGTTCTAATACTTTGATGTTTAGCTTGTATTGTTAGTATCGCCCATCACAAGTACTTGTATTTGACGGTTTCTACGTGACCTGGCACACAAATAAGTTAGAAAATTTGCATTTTTAATGCAGAAGTAACGTTAATATATATAGCCTATCCCGGAGTTTACAAGCAAGGCACGCTCAAATTAAACAGCTGAGAAGCTAAAGATACATGTATATCCAGCGTGCATGGTGAGACAATTTATAGATGGTATTTTGGGGAAATATATACCCCAAAGTTGATACATGAAATAAAATGCGCTGAGAACCGAACTCGTTTTGATGTGAAACATACTCTTGAAATTCCTCGATGCAACCATAATGTTTTGGAATTCGCTTTTTATTGCTATTGATGATTAAATCTTTCAGAAAAATCTTAGGCCAAGATCACTTGCCTTATACATGATTAGAAAATTGAAGTCATTCAGCGGTTCCCAAGTTGCCTATATAGTATAGGTATTCGTGTTATTACGAAAGCTGAAGATTTTCGATTAATTTTTTTATTAGTTAAAAATAGAAATTCGGGAAGAATGGAAAAATAGGAATTCCTCTACAAAAGTTGGATTGAAACCTGATGATATCTGAGCTATCCAAAATATCACTTTTCACTCTTTGTTTTGGAAATAGCGCTATAGCGAACAAAAAAACATCAATTTCAAAGTTAGTCATTTTCTAAGTTATCGAAACTGATATATACATGTACATGTACCAAGACCACTTTGAGCATACGAATCTGCTCACCATCTGTCGCTTTGGAGCTTGGCAAATTTATTGAAAAATTGAATCTGAAATTCAAATCAATCGAGATTATTAACGTATTGTCGCCGGGATAGCACGTTTTGATGTTAATCTGTAGTGCGTAAACCTAAATTTGTTTCTAATGCATTTTTAAAAGGAAAATTTCTTCTGTTTTGAGTTTCGTACATATATTCAGGTCTTTCCGTCTTGAAACTTGACGTAACTTTCGCTTTGTTTCATTGTTATACGGGCTCTGAAAATAGCCATATATATTCAGGAAGAGGTGCATCAATAATGAATGTGGATAGAACAACAGTTTCCACGTGTTTAAAAAAAATTCTTTTGTGGAATGTAGATTTCCTGTTTTGTATTAAAAATTTAACATTCGACAGCATTTACTCCATCAAGCTTGATGAAGCACGAATATCAAACAATGGGTTATAGTCGCATTCGTCAGCGACAACATTAATTATGATCCGGAAATAACATTTTCATAGAAATAACAGGGCAGTATGAAGAGATTACAATTGTTCCAAAGAGGCAGTATATTTATTATTACGTCATCACATTATTGTTTATTTTTTGCATTATATTTTGCTTATCTTAAATTTATTTTGCACGAATGGCTTCGTAATCTAAGTTTTACTTATTATGGATCATTGAGATATTCGCCAACATATTCAGCATGGTGAAATTGTGTAAAATGTTAATAAGACCATTTCCCGTTAGAAAGTTGAACAATCAGCGATCAAAGCAGTTCAATGATAGCATTACATCAATATAAAAGAACATTGTCTCGGGCAAAATTCAATTCATTTAATGTTACCGCCCATGAAGTTTCATTTGCTCGTAGATGCTTCGGGTGATATCTGTTATGCTGCATTATTAGCGTAATAACTGTACGTATATTCGAGCCTAAGGGTTGCAAATCATAAAAACATTCAAATCGTGTTGGAATTGATGAAATCGGTGGGTTCATCAAGCACATTTTCCCATCAATGCAAGTGAATGACTGATTAATTCATGGACGAACGTACAAGGTTTAATTCTTCTCTCCGAGTGAAACGAGAAAGCCTCTAGCAACAAGTTGCTGCTATTATTTATGAAACAATATTGCAGAATCAAATAAATGGATTTCTTGCCAATTTCTCGCAGTTCCTTGGACGAAAGTTACCGCGTATGCGTAGGCTACTTTAAAAAAGCAATAGCAAAAGCATCTGGACATCTAGAGTAATTTCTTTTTTGAGTTTTCACTTCATTCCATTTTGGTGTTCATCGAACTTTCCCTAGAGGCAATTTATGATGTATTTCGAAAAATTCCAATAAAAATACAAAAGCCAGATGTTCGTCCTATAGACTTTTTGCTGTTTTATTACTATTTCAATTGGCCTCTTGATTGCACCACAAATTGTACTTACTAAGGGTACGCGGCCGTTGGTACTTATAATTTAAAAAATTAAATTACCGCCCACTAGCGTTAAACTACCGGGCAAACAATTGGTAATGCATATCAAATGAGGCTGTAGCAGGTGGCACTTCGCGTTTTTTGGGTCAAAGTGCGAAGTATCACTGGGCACACCTCATTTGATTTGCATTAGCAATGTTTGCCCGGTAGTTGGCGCTAGTGGTCGGTGATTTTAATTTTTGAAATTTTAAGTACCAACGGCCGCGTACCCTAAATCATCATACCTGAAGACAAATAATGCCTTCGACATATTAACGTTATTTGTTTAATATTTAATGTCCTGTTTACAATTTAAATTGGCATGCATTAACAATAAATACATGGTGATCAGTTAATATAAAAGTATGTATCACAAATTGACGTTTAGAGAAAATTTTCATTTAACTTATAGGGCTATTAATTTCCACTAGTACGTTTTGGCGCATGCCGACACATTGACTACATGTATATGCGACATGAGACAATTTCTGTTTCGAAGCGCAAACTAAGCATATAGTTTTCCAATATACTGTAACACTAATTTGACAATTTGGACAAGTCAAGACCCCCATTTCATGGCAAAATCTAAGACGCTCAATTTATTAAAAAGAATAATTTTTTCAATAAATAATGTCAATAACGTCACATTAAAAAACAAAACAAAAAAACGTACTATCTATAAATTCAGATTAACCTGTGCACGAGAGATAATATTAGATATTTAAAATTGTAATTCAAAAAATTATATAGCTTCTTGGATATCAGCACGCACATTTTGCGAACATCCTGAATTTTAGTCGAACCAGCACTATATTGCATGATTGAATATCAAACTTGAACGTCTTAAATTTGAGACAGAGCTGAGTCGATCTCTTGGATCTCTTGGCAAATGTGGGTATTGTTTCATTAATGTATGCAAATGGTTTTTTTTAACATTGATGTTAAGGGTTTTCAATAAAGGTCTAAATTCAGAGATGTCTCATATGTATGGCAGAAGCTCACGAATTTCTAAACTTTCATATACAATGTATAATCCCTGCCCGCACACATATTAATCCTGAAGGCAATTTTTTAAGCATGGATAAACAGTTTTTACTCAGTGCTTTAATCCATCCTTTCTACGCGCGCAATGATGCTTCCAAAAACATTCTGACTACACGATAGCTTAATTTGTTTTTGACTAAAACCGTGCAATGCGTGCACTTACTGGCCTGTATTGTAAACGTAGATCCATTTTTTCAAGCATGGGATAGTCAAAAATGCTTACACGCTTTACGGAGCATAGACTTAGAAGTATTCATTTCGCTTCCAGTTTTTTCTTTGAAGTTTTTTTGTTCTCGAAAATAAAAAAAATCGAATTCTAGATGTTGATAGTGGATTTGCATTAAATCTCCAGCTTTTTGCAAACCCATTTCAGAGAAAAGTACATGTATAATGTATACAAATGCATACATTTTAAAGAAATACGTATACGCTTCACTGTATATGCATTATACTTGGATTATTTATGCTGCGAATACTTTGTAAAATAAGTTTTAATATTTTTTCTCGAGACGTCTGCACTAATTTTATATACCGTAAACGTTTATAAACGTTTTAAAGATAAAAACATATACGTATGAGATTTCGTATTAAAAATGTTTTAAAAATAAAAACTTCATTTTTTTACTTCATTTGAATACAACCTGAATTGATGGCATCCGCAGCGAACACCCTGAGCTGTTATAGAGACAAAAATGATACTATAATAACCCCTGTGAGATTATTGAAAGGAACTGCGGGTGCAATTTAGTTACTATTTGAGTTCGTTTTATAGTTATTCAAAGTTTGCAACTTGGCCCATGAATACATTTCTTTTAGTGATTAACTATTGTTGACGTAAACTATGACAATTATGCTAAATTGGCTTGCCACTTCGTGCATCAATATTTTCGATTACCGCCATGCACGACCTGTTAAAAACTAAAACTAATGAAATTTGGCTTCATTAATGACACTTCCATCCCAAAAGTGTCGTTGATTCTGCATTTAATTCGCTAGAAAAGCTGGTTTTATTATCCTTCGTTGTCAGCCTGGCAAACCGAAATTAGCCGCTCAGAGTGATGCGCAGCCTTCGTTCATCGCCCAACTATTGGATATTTATTTTTACTTCGTTTTGGTTAATGCACTTAATTCATGTGTATACATAGACTCGTCGGCGTTGCTAAAACCCTTGGGCCGCAATCTAGGGCTATAGACTGACGCCCCCTAAACGACCCACCTGAGACAATACTCTTTTAGTGCGATAACAACGGTCAGCTGGGAAAACAAATGAGGCATGTTTTTTTTCCCAGAATTTCCAACTGCCTAATTTTCGCAGATTTTTGATAGATGGGCATGCATATCAACAATAATACTAATGGTCCGCAGTAACTCATTGCGAAATGGGGCATTTCAGGACGGACCATATTCTGATAAATTTCATTAAATTGAAAGCGTAATGAGCTTAGGATTTTTCTTTTATGTAAAATGGACCGTAGAAGGATTCCCAGAAATATTGCATTTTTGTTATTGAAAAATAATATTCAATCCGATAAAAGCATGAAATAAAAAGTCATATATTGGAAAAAATCCAGGTATTATTGCAATGCTTTCCATTGATAATATGAAATTGATCTATATACAGATCAATATAAATGTTACCGGTATACATTTATTAACATTATAAATCCATGTACACGTGCACATGTATTTGAAAAATGCCTAAAATATCAATAGACATTCTTAATAAAAATTCATATAAGACTATAGCCTTTTAATGCCGTACTACCAAGACCATCTTTTCATTATATTAAACTTGCTTCATGCTACTGCTATTTTCGGCGTTCTGCAGACAGTATATTTGTAGTAAAAACATTGCCAGTAAAAAGTTTAAATCCTAAAACTTTAATTTGCTTTTTGATTTTTTCTACCTTGCTTACATCTTCAATTAAGTTTCACGAATTAACTACAGCGTATAAAAATATTTTCTTCCTTTTTTCCAGCTGAGTTTTTGTATTTGGTATTTTCAACTTTCTCTTTATTTGTATCTCCCAAAGTTACCGATCTGGAATTAAATGATGCAATCCTTAATGAAAAAGTCGATTGACTATACCCTGTAAGTGGTATTTTTTAGTATCAAGTACACGATGTTGTTAAAGATACTTAATGTAAAACCATTATTGGATTTCCAACAAGTATAGTTTATTTAGAGTAAACAAACTCGAGCTCTTATTAATTAATTGTAAGAGGATTGTTGAACGAAAACAACGGAATGCATTGGGAATAGGTGCGTGTGTGTAAAAAAGATAAGCCTATAATGTTCAATGGTTGTCTCTAATATGGATCTCCATTGCTAAAAAAATATGATTGATAACCCTCGTGACATGAATATATAAAAGAATATCTGAAGAACTCGGTACTTTCCTCCGTATACTAATATTTCCACCTTGCCTGTAAGTTTGGTGACGTCATGGGCGTGTTTTGACGTACCCAAATAACTATAGTCTTAACATTCAGCGAATTTTGTGAATGAAAATAAAAATCGATAAAGATTAATAAAAACCGCACCCTTCCGTCATGATCATTTGTAAACGTGGATAAATCACTTTCACGTGCAATTGCGATCGATTCGAGCCTTATTTAGGAATGACATGTCACTCTATCTGACATTATTGCTGTACTAAGCATTGACTTGTATCTGCATGTTTTTAACCTGCATATACACGGTATATGTCGGTGGTAATACTTTTATCTCGCTATTTAGTAATCAGAAAATTGTTTGATAACGTTAGTTATTAATGCGTCGGAATGCAATAACGCTGCAGCGAATTACCACTCGTATGTATTTAAAGAAAAGAATTCGCAGAATGCCGCTCGAAGCGTGTCTTGTTTGCAATTTGAAATATATATGATAGCTTGTGCCATGTTACGTATAGACACCACTTCAGATTTTAACGATTTGAAATTGTCATACATGTAATATTTAGTGACGGAATATTTCACGTAATCGTAATGCGACTGAAAATAACGATATACGTTTTATTTATTTAAATTCCAGTTTCCAACTCCACCCACTCGCCAATGGCAATAATGTGTCGTCGCCAGGCGGTGCTCTGCGTCCTGCTCCTCGCGCTCTGCAGCTCGTTCAGTGAATGTCAGGGAGAAACACGGTGCGACGCCATTTGCAATTACGACAGTATAGGAGAAAAGTGCGACCGTTGTCGATTACGCGTTCCCATGCGTTTCGGCAAGAGGTCCAGTCCACCTGAAAAGGCACTTCTGGATTCGCCCGAGTTTGTCCACCGACTAGAGTCTGCCGACGATCTGTCGTCCCAGTTCCTGCAATATTTGGCACAGACCCTGCAGCGTCGCTCCTCGCAAGAAAATGGCGGACGACGTAGCAGACAAGAAGCGGACGTTGGTCAACCGGAGAGAAGGGCAATGGCCCTTCTGGACGATTGGTCAGCCAATCCCGAGGGCATGATTCGAAAAAAACGGACGCTGCAGGTACCCCGCAAATCGGACGGGTGGATACGACGCGCCATACTCGCTCGCCAACGCCATCTGCTGCCGAAGCCCGAAGCTAGCCAAGCTCCTTCTTCGGAGTTTTTCCACTAAGACACGTTTGTTTTTGTACGAAGCTGACGTTCATTTACGGAAGTCGCCAATTTGGGACCGTTCTGTTATTCTATTTTGGTATACACGATAATGGCGCGCTATGGCCGCCACAACCTCGTATCTCAGCATTCTTAATTTATTTTTAAGCCACTCGCTGACCAGTGATGATGTCGGCGTAGGCCACTTTAATATTTATTCGGAGGTGTTGATTGTTTCTTGCCGAACTGCGAGGTTCCGCGAATTTGACCACAAGCAAGCTCGTTGTGCTGGTGGATGCATGCATGCGACAATTAAGGTGTTGAACGGTGATGTAAGGGCCTGAAAGGGTTGGGATTACCGTAGCCATTTTGCTGCAATGATGTCTGGTTAGGTGGAGGAGATTAACCGTTGCCCTTAAAATGCCTATCACATTTAATCAGCTTTCAGACGCTGAAGCGCTATTGTAATAAAATGATCATGTTCGTGTTCCAGTTTCTGATGATTTCAATTGCGGAAGATCTCGATGCGGAGATCTTCTCACACATATAGCGAATTCCATTTAAACCCTTCTTCCGAAATCCATGGAGCACTACTCGTGCTAATCCCAGAAATCAATGAAGAATCAGACGCTGCATGAAGCAATCGCATATTCCATTTACAGGATATTTGTGTAACTCGCCACTGCGCTGTTGCTACAGTAGCTCTGAACCGTGATAAACTTCCGACTATCTTTCCTATAGATGCTAAATTCTTAATTATTTTCATCCATTTTAAGATTTTTTTAAAGAACTGATCTTAAATTTGCAATATTTCTACGAAACTGTCACGTGGTAGCATAAAACATTAATTTAAATTACATGCAGCGATGATGGATGATTCTGAAAATGAAAGATGCGTTTTGGTATATTACATCCAGCTCACGGTTTTTGATTGACCCTGTTGGTCCGTACATTCCAAATTTGTCATCCATTTGTGGAAATTCCTGACGTCATGTTTGTTCTCTTACCTGTGAATAATACATGTATACATGGCTAATTAAACGGGTTTGAATAGCGGTTTTAATAGCTGTCGTTCATTCAAACTTGTTATCTACAATGTATGATTTAATAATCTGCATGACTTGCTGATAAATGTTGCTAAGTATGGTGCAACGGTCAGTGTCTACAGTAGAACCAGCGTTTTTATCATTCATGTATAAAGCGAATATAGTGTATTAATTTTTCGTTAAATTGGAATAGCTAAACCAAATGGGCATGTATATATAGTGTTGACATTTTTTTTACGCTTTAGGCGTTAAATTTGGCGAACAAATTTGTTTTAAAGAATTAATTTAATTTCGATTTAATTTAAGCTACCTACGTCCGGGCTGGAGGAAACGTACTGGAACTTCGTTTATTAATATTATTTCATTTTTCTAAAAATAAAAAAGTCATCACGAATAAAAAATAAAATCTATGGCATGATGATCAAATGGGCGGAATTAAGCAGACGATTTTACTTTTTTTTGCCAAGTTTAGTTTTTTAAAAATTAACGAAAGAATTCAAACTTTACAAAATATGAAATAACAACGAAACAGTTACTCATATTACAAGTAGTGAATAATTGTTGAGATGTAATCCATGCTTAAAGCGCATTTATTCGCCAACATTTTAAGCAATGTGGATATTATAGGTGGTTAATCGGCTTAAGGAAGCTTTGTTGACGTCACGCAGGCACTGATGACGCATATCATACTTGATTGAAAAACTCCATTCCTAAACTGTTGTTGTGTGACTCGTCGAATCTTGAAAGCTGCCCACCTTTTGTGAGCAAATCAACGATTATTTATTGGTATTTATTAAAATGTCAGATTCTAGTCAGATTGTCATATAAGCATTGCCAGCATGATTTTCATTTGCCATCAATTTTTGTCCTTTATCATTGGTTTTAGCTTACTTGTGTATTGTCTCATTTCGTTTCCTTTTTTGCATCCAATGCCAAAAAATAATTTATTTCAATGCGGTTTTTATTGTTTATACAGCATGTATTTATTTGTTTTTATTAAAATGATGAAAATGAAGACTAGGTGTTGTCATTTTGTCGTTTTTTGCTTATTTTTCAAGACAGTGTTTACGCGTTAGCTTTAGTCAGAAATGACCGCTGCATTATTGGTATTCTACACAGACTGGCAACTGGTCACGCAAGATAGACAAAATGACTGTTTTTGGAATTCGTATAAGCTGATTGGCATTTGTTTCTAATTCTAATTCTAATTCTATTCTTTACTCTGCAGTCAGTACATAGTACCATGTGGCAGAGGGGATCATCATTC
>JAQGBX010005122.1:0-14196 GCA_034698745.1 Megaphyllum sjaelandicum | reverse complement strand
GTGGAAAATTTTGCAAATTTGAACTCGGAAATACGTGGAAAATTGTGCAAATTTAAACTCGGAAAAACGTGGAAAATTTTGAAAATTTGAACTCGGAAAAACGTGGAAAATTTTAAAAATTTGAACACAGGAAAACGTGTAAAATTTTGCAAATTTGAACTCGGGAAAACGTATAAAATTTTGAAAATTTGAACTCGGAAAAACGTAGTAAAATTTGGCAAATTTGAACTCGGGAAAACGTTGAAAATTTTAAAAATTTGAACTCGGGAAAACGTGGAAAATGTTGCAAATTTAAACTTAAACTCGGGAAAACGTATAAAATTTTTCAAATTTGAACTCGGGAAAACGTATAAAATTTTGCAAATTGGAACTCGGGAAAACGTATAAAATTTTGCAAATTTGAACTCGGGAAAACGTAGAAAATGGCGTTGCAGGCTCGCTCCGTGGTCGGCTTCGTTGAAGAATGTGACCACCTCGTTGTTGGCACACACAACAAGCCTTACGCTACATCGAGAGCATTCTATCCGGTGGGGGCGCCAAATTGCCGCCATCGACGCTGGACATTCTACTCGAGGGCGCTCGATAGCAACTTCACTTACGTCCAGTTCTTCTACGCTATCCCGCAAGTCATCCTACGCGACTACGCTAAAGCCAAGAACTACTTCGAAGTCTCCACCAAGTCCAAGAACAGGCCGATTGAGTCTACCTACCTAGCGCCGGTGGAAGGGGACCGGGACTTTAAAGCGTGGAGCCATCTGAAGCAGTTTCTTGTCCCAGCGGCGGCGTACGAAATCTGCTACTATTGTGCGCTTCACATGAAGCACTTCAAATCCTGCTATTGCCATTGGCATGGCACTTACAGCATCCCATTATGCCGCCGCCGTCACGGGCAGAACCCACATCCCTCACCTTTGGTCAACGATGTGGACATGGCGATCTTCTGGGTGATGCGCCACCGCACCTCCATTCCGGGATACGCCTAGAACTCTCGCGCATTGGAGGTGTGTGTTTCCTTTCTTTTATGTTATCCCTTTCCTTTTTCCCTCCACCTTGACCACACAGTGTTGTGCCTCTAGGTTTTTTATCGGAGTTTCGACGACCCCTTTTGTTTGGAGTGGCGTCTCGTGATAAACTGGTATTATTATATATTTTTTTTATTTTTATATAGAGCGTTTCTCGCTGTTTTCGTGTGTCTTATGGGCCGCTAGCCGTCGAGTCGATTTCGTTTTGTTCCTGTTGTCCCTGATTCCCTTCCTCTCCCACCCTTATCGACCACTTCGGCGCCTTTTGAGGCTACTTTTGTGCCTGTTGGACCGTTGTCCATCTTTATCTCCACTTTTTAGTGGGTTTATATATTTTTTGTGTGTGCCTGGTAGTTTTGCCTTGTTTTCTTTTTTTTCTCTCTGTTTCCCCCTGCCCGTTTGAGACACCCTTTCCTTTCTGCGTTGATCCCTCCATCGAGGATCACCTCGCGCAAGCCCGCATTTAGGGCAGAGGTTCATTTTTTCTATTTTTCTACCATTTGGGGGGGGGGTTGATCTTGAGGGTTACCTCACTTGAGCCCGCATTAAGGGCCGAGGTTCGCTTAACTTGTGCTTTTGGGGGGGGGTGTTGTTCGGGAGTATTACCTCGCGCATGCCCGCATTAAGGGCAGAGGTCCGTTTAGGGTCATATACACTTTTTTGTGTTTGTTTGCTGGGACTTTTTCACTCCCTTTTTCTCTACCTTTTCCCTTTTTCCTTTTCCGGTTCCGTTCCTCTTGTTAAGATGTCCGCTCCCTGTCTGCCATCTGGGGGAGTGTAACGTCCGGAACCTTCCCTTCACCCCTTCCCTCTCTTAAACCCTTCCCTGTTTATCCTCTAGTGTCTCCCCCTAGAGGATAGTTGTGTAGTTGAAGAGAGTTTACGCGCCAGATTCTCTGGAACTCTCTAAAGGTGTGGACGTGTTCATCAAAGTGTCATTTACTGTGTAAAATTGAGCGCACGATCAGGAAGTATTTTGTGTTTTAAAATAACTTGTTTGCTATTATTCTTTACTCCTTAATTTTCCCTTCCCACCTCGTCGCAGAATTGCGGTGAATTCTGCTTTATTTTATGATTTTTGATGTGTTAATGGAGAACGTGTCTCAACTTGTTTGGACGAACTAGACCCTCCTCAACAACCCAAACAAAGAAAATTCTTCGGTCTAACTAATTTCCCCACCGAAGGTTGGGCTTCCTATTCGTAGTTTCATTCCCTTTTCTTTTCCTCACAGAGAATTCCAAAATCATCTCAAAATTATACTTCGAAATGAGAAGTTTCCATCGCAAGTTGAGGCATGTCTGCCATCTTGGTATTCCCGCCTAAAGGGAGTAAACCTTTGTGTATGGTGAGGAATTCCTTTTTGTTCTCAATTCGTTGGGGTGATCCGTTTTTCACCGAGGATTGAATTAAAATCTATTTAGTTTGACTCTATTTGGGAAGTGGTCGCCTCTTCTAATATTTTGTTTTCAGCACCTTTACCCCAGAGTCTTACACCTAGGATCGAGAATGGAAGCCCCTACTGAGGTCCAGGGCACGGTAACAACGTATTTTACCCTGAGGATTCCTATCAACCCCCACCAGGCGGTTTTACATACCACCACCGAGCTTGTCACCCTAAACCATATTAAATTACTAATCTTGCAGGATGATATTCTGATTCTTTCGAACCAGCCCTTCTCCACTCAAGACATAATCATGGCGTCTGCGTACCTGGAGGCAGTACACGCCCGAGTATAAAATCCTAAATTCATTTTAAATTCCTTCCTTCTCGTTAGTGAGGATTAGGATCCTCATAACATGCGGAAGTGTGGCCATCCGCCATTGCATCGCCAATTGTCAGGATGTGTTTTGCTCCAAATGCTATCTGAAGAATGTCATTAAGGCCTGTCCACGTTGCCATATCATGGTGCAATCTGTGAGAATATTTTTTTTGTTATAAATGTTCAACCAGTTTAAAATTGATGTTTTGAAATAAATACATTTATTTTCTACTAAGTACAAATTGGATTTGGAATTCGAGACTGAAGTGTTCCAGCTAAAGGTTAGATGCAAAAACACTGGAAATGGATGCGAAGAAATAGTTTTCCTAAGAAACTACTTGGTAAGGCACACAGCAATTTGACAATGCTAATTTTATATTTGTTATGAATAGGTTACATTTGTTTTATTTGTTTTGTTATACATGTTGAATGTAATTTATGATTTTATTAGTAACAGAAGTTGCATTTTTATTTTTAATTCTGATTTTTTCACTGGCATGAAATGTGTATTAGTGGCTTTGTAAAGGTGTACCTTAAGCTAAATGTATTTTTTCTAAAAAAAAACATACTTTGGTCATAGTTTTCTAAAGTTTTCAAAATGTAAATCATTATTGGTTTCTGTATTTAAAATATATCTGAAAAAATGGTTTTACTTTCTTAAAATTTAAGGTAATTAAATTTGTTTTTATGCTAAATACACTAAATACAAAATATCTCTGCTGTCTTCCTATATTACTCGTTTTTTTAAAGTTATGCTTCAGTTTTTAAGGTGGGTCTTAAAATTGATAAAACAACTAAATAGTGATACTATAAAATATCTTAATTTTTGTCGACAGAGCCACATCAGTTTATGTAAGTTTTCTCAGAAGAATGTTTTACCAAAAGTAAGCAATGCAACTTCAACATCTTCTGCTAATGAAAACGTAATTATTTAAAATTAATTTACACTTATATCTTGTCTGTCTGTTTGTTTTTATTTTATATATCTGACTATAATTTTGCTTAAGCTCTCCCCTGATTTCCTTAAGCTTAAAAAAGCTTTTAAATCAATGGAAACTGAAATGAAGAATTTTAAAAAAATGATGCTACAAACTGTGGAGCAAATTAGCAAACAAGCAATACAGAAGAGAGGTTCGTGTACTTCTATCAAACCAAAGGTAATCAAAAATGTGATTGTAAGCTTATAATAATAGAATGCATTTGCATGTATGCTGCATTTAACAATAATATACTTTGAAAATGAGTATCCCGTGAACTTTTTCTATAAAACATTGGAAATGAATGCTTATAGTATGTAACAAATAATTTTTTTTTCATGTTACAGGATAATAAATCTGGCAAAGTATGGATTGTAATGGATTGTACTTTGAAAAGACAAATAGAAGAACTTAAAGAGTTAATTAAAAAGGTAATTAATTATCTCAGGAAAATTATTTTAATAGATTTTCCACAGCAATGTAATGAGCTTTATTTTTTAAGGATCTTGAAGATTCAAAAAATTTCAAAATGCTAACGCCCGAAGATCTTCTTCAATCGGCCATGCTTGAATCACACCGAGAACAGCATCCAAAAACTTTGGAGACCCAATCAATGAAATTGGAACGACATCCTAATGGTAATACTTAAGTATTAACTATCATTCATTGGCAGATTTCGTTTCGAAAGAATTTTTTAAAGAGCGATTAACGTTCATTACAACTTTTGTCAGAATAAACGTTTCTTAAATTTATATCTTAAGAACTCCGTTGTAAACAAAAGCGTTCACTTTTGAGACTTTCTCTAAACTTTGCAAAAAAATCTTGATATTTGTTATCAAAAATTTTAAGATGTGTGGTATTTTTATTGGGTATTTTTATCTGATGAACTTGTTAAAAAACGATGAATTTAAATACAGTGTATTTCCTTAAAAGTTTCCAAAAATCATCAACGCAGAATAGATAACGTTTTGAGAAATTTGCAAAGATGGAATAATGTGAGTTCTTGTATTTCTGTGACACCCAGTATAGTGTCTGGGTGTAGCCTAGTAAGTAGAGCAAAGTCCATTCTAAACTTTAACCAACTCACAGTTTATTCGAAGCAGTAGAATTATTTTAAAATGCAAATTCGCGATTACAAAATTTCAGAGTTTCAAATTTCAGAAAACAAAAGGCGGTTACAAAAATATAATTCAAAATTGAAGAGGTGCGTTTTTGCAGTACTACATGGTGTACCGGCCTGATAGTGCACATAATGGACACTGTGCAGAGAATAGAAATGTTGCTCACTTTATCCAAAAAGAATTGGATATTTCGAGAATATCTCGGAGTCAAATTGTCCAATGAAATTTTCCAGAAAATTCTCTATAGCTCTGCTATAGGTGGGATATTGGGGAAAATCTTCCAAACCAATGAGATTTGATTCTTAATTTTGCCTTATTTTATTATAGGTATGCCCAGAATTGTACCGATTCCACTAGCATATGCAAGATCGTTTTATGAGGGTTATTTAGAGGGTAGAATGGAACAAGCGGAGCGAACCTTACGGCACCAGACTGGTAAGTTGGCTAAATCCCATGTTTTAACTCTTCCTCCAGCTTGTTGTTTTTCGATCTGTGTAAATCTCTTTTTGGGGTCGCCTCCTACGGAAAAAGGAGCCTAATTTTGGCTAAGGGTGAAAGAGGTGAGGACACCCGGAAATTATTCGGGAGAGTAGATTAACAAAAAAAAATGGAAGTAAAGTTCAAAAAATTCGGGCATTATCCCATAATAACAATATTATTCAAATTCATTTGAGCGAAAATTTGAGATATCTTTAAAAGTTTTAGAGCCATTGGATACATGTATTTGTAACTTTCAATTTCATATTTGCAAAGTTTATCAGAGTAATTTATTCTGTTTTTGTTTGTGGGAATTTTGCGATTTTTTACAATGTATTCAAAAGGCAACACATTTTAAGTTATGTGTAGTTTTATTAATTTGTTGTTGTATCTCTGATTTTTCTCACTTACAGATGGTTACAGTGGAAAACCGTAAATATTTAAAAGATGATTCAATTTTGTTACAAACAATGGTAAAAATTGACTAATCACAATTTCTCGTTCATGCGGATTGGATTCTCTATTCGTCAATGTGTTTTCCAGTTAGATATTTTGTAGATTAGTTTTGAATTGTTTTTCGTTGTGCCATTCTAGGAAAAGCGATACATTTATTTGAATGTGTGAACATTGAAATTTCGCTATCCTGAACATTGTCATTCCTGCACTTTCACAAATTCAGATGTGCATTTGTTGTTCTTCTAAATGTAATCAGTAAGAAATGTGAAGGATATAGTTATTTGTGTTTTTAAAGAATACGGTTTGTACTGGAAATATTGTACTGTTTTTGATGTGTTTGTGTGTTCTCACTAAAAAATGTTCGGTGTTAATTAATATTTCAATTAAATTATTTAAACATGGCATGGTTGTTTTAGTATCGCTAATTTTACATTACAATCTGAAAACTTGTTTAAAAGAAGAAGCTTAAATTTAAAAGGTAAATATGCCAAAAAATTATGGAAATAACCTAATCTTGTTCAGGTTATCTTGATTTGGCATTTTGATACTCTTAAATTTGAGTAACACATTAGTTGGTGTATAAAGTATATTCAATAAGAAATTTCTAACGCTACATCACAGCATTTCAAATTCGTGAGATTCGTAACTTTATAATGTGAAGTTCATATTGGAAACTACTTGAAACGGATGACTTAAAGTATTAGTATCAGTTATCCTAGTCCATGTGGACTATTCGCAGATCGTTGTAAGAAAAAAACTTGTCGTGAACAAGTTGGAAAAACGAATAAGTAAATCTTGACTATCTTTGTCTCTCTTCACCCTCCCTTACTTCCCATTTAATAAAAATAAATAATAAAACATAAGCGCATAAAATGTTTTACTGTAAATCGGTTATTTATATACAATGTGGAGTGACACATATAATTCCTGAACTCAAAAATTACGTCTACAGTATATGGTAAGAATTGAATGAAGTCTGATTACTTTGTTGAAAAGTAAGTAACATTCGAGATACAGTGTATTGAGAAAATATAAGTTTGAAATAAATCATAGCTAAATTACTGATGCTCGCAATTTCAACAGTTGCAGTATAGAGATATACAATTTTCAAAGAAAGGTTTAGACATAAAATGAAATGATTCGACTGGAAACAACCAGGAATTGGGAATTTCCCCAACTTTGTTAATCTCAAAGAAGCCCATCAATATGATTATAGTCTACTCCCAACCTACGAACATAATTCCTTTCCAGAAAACTTGTATGTTGAATCTACAGTAGTTCATCCATGGACGTGTTATGCATTTCGGGTCCAATTTCTGGTGCAGCTTATTTTCAAAGGCATTTCAGGATACATTTAGTCAACATGTTGAATTCCCAATTTCCATAGAAAAACTACCACCATCCTAATAAGAAACAACAATTGGACCACATTTGGATACATTTTTTATTATTATATATTATTTTATACATAATGTAATTTTTTTTGTTTAGTTCTAGCGTTTCAGCCATTTTGTCCACTAACTGATACTTAGAACAGCCTAGGGCAATTGAGCTTTGTTTGTTAAAGGCATGCGTTGCCTGCATGAAAAAATGATAATGCTGACAAGCGGTCAGCAAACTTGAATCCCTGCAAGTAATTTTATGAAACATTGGTGAAGCTTTGGCTATCCCTCATCTACTGGAACACGTCCCAATGAGTGTCTTTGGTATGAATTTTCACTTAAATACTTTCAATTTTTTAGGATTTGTAAAGGCGAACCACCTTCACCACGTAATTTCTGCAGATGGGACACTCTGTGATCTTGTGTGCGCAGTCCGTGCAAGTGGTAACGTGGCCGCACTCCAGCAAGACGCAATCGATTCGCGAGGACATGCAGATTTTGCAGATCTCGTCGGGTTGGACATCTTGAGCTTCCTCTGCGAAAGGTAAAAAAATGAACATTTTGACAACTCCGCATATTTTTAAATTCCAAAGTCTTTCTCTGAAATATATATATCGATAGCCTTACGTCTTTTATTATCGTGCCAAAGAGTTTCCAACTTGTGGATGATTTCGTGCTTTTCTTGGCAGTCCGCAAAGTTCACGGAATGTTTTGTTAGGAGGGCTTTTATTTGTCTGGTCTCCATTTTTCGAATGGTTTCGGGAGTCGTTATGTCTTCCAGAGTCTCGATCTTGGAAACCCGTAGAGGCTTGGGTGGTCCATTGATTTCGATTTGGGCTGTAGCTGGAACTACCCCGCTCGCGCTGGCCTCTCTGGTATAGGTGGATTCGCTGCGTACTGAAAATCAAATCAAGAGTATGACAATGAAGCATTCTTGCTCAGTTTCTTGCTAACATCCGCAAGTAGTAAGGAGAGCTTGGCTACAAAATATTTGAAGGGTGTCATTTTGGAAAAACTGCAGAGTACAGCAAATATCCTCGTGGTTTGTTCGGCGGTTATGTCATGGGCTTCTGAAAGTCGAATAGGCACTCCTTACCACTTCCGCAATGTGCAGCGTGTAAGTAATGATAGTTTAGGCCATTTTAGAAGCGCAGGTACGAGGAGTTTGAGCACATGTTTCGGTTTGAGATGGTCATAGTATGCAGCATTAGTATCAACCCGTATAATATTCCAGATTTCAACTGCCTTTGGATCTGAGAAATTATCTAGGGTGCGCGTAAAGTGGTTCCCTCATCAAGAAAGTCAAATATTGCTCGTGCATAACTGTGTACCCTAATGTAGAAACGTTTATATCACATTTCCTACTAAGATTCAAAATTTGTGAGGTTTAATGACGTTTTATTAAACAAATATATGGAAATCAGGTGGAACCGTTTTTAAAACAAACTCCCAGGGACTTAAAAATTTTCTCGTTTAAGCCATAGATCATACTGCATTATCGTAAGTAAAAAAAAAGATGATTTCAACAACAAGAACTAAATGTTTACAAAAATTTAACGTATAGTTACTCTGTTTATTTTATCACACATCATCGCGAATAACATCGAATTATAGTTTACCTAATTTAATCCTGTATCGAAGATTTTCTGTTTATTTTACGACATTTTTTTTTCTAAAAGTTGCGAATTCGTTTTAACGAAACTTAGCTTGAAGTGTTTTGTTCAAAGTGTTCGCAGTAATGGAAAATTCGTATAATCATAATTCGTATTAGGGGAAGAAATTAACATTATTATAGATGTATGCTCAAAGAACAACGACTGGAAATTAGTGCGTACTATCAAAAGTTCGTCTTAATGAGGTTCCACTGTAATGCGAAATGTAACGTGAGCTGAATGCACACTCCATTTCGTGTGCATTTCTTGGTTATTAATTCGTCAACGAAGTTTTTTCTAATTTTCTATAATTACAGGCACGAAACTTAGAAACATTTGGTTTGAATGCATGGTTAGAAGCATGTTGTGAGTTAGATTAACAACAACTATAATTTCCCAAGATCAGTAGACTAGCTTCCACAATAGCGCAGTCTTCAGAGTTGCTATAACATCCGTTATTTTAGGGTGGCTACATGTCAAGGAAGTCAGGAAAGTCAGGGAATAGCCAGGGGGAAAACAAGTAGTCATGGAACTCAAGGAAATTTGTGAGTGGTCAGGGAAATTTTCCCAAATAAAAGCAAAATACTATGGCTACTCTCAGTCTGCTAGCAGCTCCATCCCCATCCCTCTTCAGCTAGACTCTTAAAAAAATTTAATGTTTACCAAGCTTCTCATTGCAATTTTTATTTTATTTTTCATTATGACAAACAAATTGATGTGCATTAACGAGTAAGTTTTGGTCAGGGCGTTTTGGATTTTAGTCAGGGAAATTAAAAATGAAAATGTTGTGGGCACCCTGTTATTCCCATCTTCAACAGTTTTTACTGAATGCTTTTTCTTTACGAGAGAAAGACTTAATGAGCACCCTCTTAAAGCGCTTATGTTATGAATTAAATATTACAAGTATTGCCATTTAACAGCATTGCTTTAATCATCTTTTGAATATCCTATTCCTCGATCTATATTTTGAAATTAATAAGCGCCGTTATTTTGCGAAACTTGAAACTTTATTTGATAGCAATTTTTCAAAGACTTTCATCACTGTTCCCCCAGACCTGGAAAACCTGGAATAGTCCAAAAAGTTAAAAATTACCTGGAAAAGTCAGGAAAAGAATGGTTTATTTTGAAAAAGTCAGGGAAATTTAACGCAGTCATGGTGATTTAAAATTAATAATTCTACAAGGTTAGCTCAGGGCCCATTTTCCGAATAGAAATTTGCAAAACTTTTCCACGTTTTCCATGTACAAATTTGCACAATTTTCCATGTTTTCCATGTACAAATTTTCAAAATTATCTAGGTTTTCGGATTACATTTTCCGATTACAAAATTTTCCTATTTTAAAAAAATGTGAATGCAATTCTTGAAATTTTAAAAAAAAAGTTCTTATGTAAATTTAAAAAAATATTTTCCAGTGTCGATTTTGGAAAATATGTCAATTTTTCACGTTGTCATTGGTCAGGGAAATTATTTTAAAACCTGGAAAAGTCAGGGAAGTTGAAAATGAAATTTCTGGGAGAACCCCGTTCATGGTAATTTCCAAAAGTTTCAAAACATCTAAAGAAGCCGTGCTTTTCACTAAACGCTCGTGGGATAGATATTGAAATCGGATGTTACGTACAATGAACTTGTTTGCTTTCTACGGGGTAGTATTCATTGTTGAAGTATTCCTTTTTCCCTTCAATCCACATGAACGAATTTGGATCTTCTTTGCTTTCCACTTGTAACGTTATTTCCTGTTTAACTCTATCGTCAGAACTCGGTTTTAGAGGTGTAGTGTCGTTGTGACCTTCTGAAACGGAAAATGCCCTCCGATTAAAACTGTCCACTCATTTTCCGAACAACTCTGTCTGTTCCATCATAAAAGAGATCAACTGAAGTTTCACCAAATTAAACTTAACTTTTCTTATTACCTTTGTTAACGGCCTTTCTTCGCCACAGAACCTGCAATCGAGGAACCAAGTCTGCCTTTGATTCTCCAGAGGTGACCGCCAGACCGTGCCTCTTCAGCAACGCCTTGATGGTCTCGATGGACAGCGATTCGATTTGCTTATCGGATGTAATTTCTTCTAGTTGAAGTTCTGGCTCATGAACTTGTACTTTTGCTGGCTGAGGTTTGTCATCTGCATTGGCATTGTGGTTTCTCCAGTGCTTTACGGCTTCGCGAAGGAAGTGCTCGCGCAACAAGAGACCCTGGATGGACACGCCGTTTCTGACTAAATATTTCTGCAGATTTCTGGACGTCAGATTTTCCAAATCCTTCTCCGATTGAATGTTGTCGAAATCGATTTCCTGCTGCAATGATTCCGTGGACGATAATCTTGACCGGTTCAACATGCCGAAACTGGAACTGCTGAACGACCTTTCGAGGCTGAAGCTTCTCTCCAACTGTTCTTGCTTCCAGATTTTGATTACTTCTTCTATGAGATCCTCGCGCTTCCAGATGTCTTTGAGCGAAATTCTCGCTGTTCGAAGGATGGCCCGCAACTTGTATTCTTCTAAATTTTCAATTTCTTCTTCGGACATAATGAATGTCAGGTAAGCCGATGAGCGACTCGGTATACTGCTTCTAGTCGGCGGTGGTGGGGCAGGTGGTTTCTTGGAAATTTCTGGCTTTTTCTTGGGTATTTCTGGTTTTTTCTTGGGAAGAATGTCCGATGGTGTGAGGCGGGCTGTTTTATTTTGGTTTTCGTCCATCAGAGGTGCATCTTTTTGAAGCTCATCTCGTTGATTCTCGAAATGCCTGATCTCCACCTCGTCAGTTTGGTCTTCCTTTACGGTAAGATCGTCCTTCACCTCGTCAGTTTGGTCTTCCTTTACGGTAAGATCGTCCTTCATTTTGACTTGTATTATTTGGTGATCGGATGTAGGCACTGGAGGCAAAGGCGGCAATGAAGAGAGGGCAATTTCTGTGTCTTTGTCACTGTCTTCTTTTTCCAACAGATCGTCCTTCATCTTGACGTGTATTATATGGGGATCTGATGTCGGCACTGGAGGCAAGGGCGGCAATGAAGAGAGTGCAAATTCCGTGTTCGGTGAAATGTTTCCCTCCGATTCGTCACTGTCATCTCCTTCGAAGAGAGCATCTTCGTATATGGAGATGCGATTTTGTTTGTCGGCCAACCACAAATTGGTCACTTGTTGGATCATCTCTGATTCCTCGAGCGATTCCGAATCGATACCGTGTTTGTGAAGCAGGAGTTTCAAATGTCGCTTTTTCATCTTCTTGATACTTTCCTCTGCCAGAATCTCGTCCATAGACACGCCCCACGATTCCGGACGTTGCACTTTGGTTTTCAAAATCTTGGAGACTTGCTCATCGCTGTTCTCGATGAGTGGCATGTCTATCGCTTTAGGTTCTTTCACGTCGGTGCTGCTTTTTCCAGACTCGGCTTCCGCTTCTATCACGTCCGTGCTTTGACCCGACTCGGCTTCTGCTTCTTTGAATGTATAAACTTCAGAATTGGTGTACTCTGTGTGTTGATGCGTTTTGATTACTTCTTCAGTATGTTCAATTTCGGAAAGCCTTTCTGCAACGGTGCTCATATCCGGTTCTCTGCTATTTGGCAAATCGTAGCTCCTGTCTCCGTTCAAACCGGCTTGTATGTTGTAAACGGCTCCCAGAAACTCCTCCGGAGTGTGCGTGCCATTGTGATTGGTTTCATCCTGTTCATTCCACGAGACGACTTCCGTAGGGTATTCCAAAGATTTGTCGCTTCTTAGACGATTCCTCACTACCTTCGTGAAATCTGGAAACTCGGAACTCTCTTCCAAGTTATTACTGTCATGTACTGTAGAAGATGATCTTGTATGTTCCCATTCTCGCTCTACTTTAACCTAGCGTTATAAATGAAAAGTCACCCATTTAACCCTATAACTACCAGAAAATTTACTATGCATTTCTTACCGCTGGGGTCCATATGGAACCCATCACTTAAAGATAAAAAATTATTCTGTCAGAGATTGACTGGAACTATTTTTAGGAGTTTCCCCTCAAAACTTCTGCAACCCACAAAAGATTTTCAACTTGAAATTTAGAAAAGACGTTGCGCTACTTTTCTTTTCTTGTAAGAACGTGCGCTCCATGCACTTACATGAATTTCAACAACTTGTTCCTGGTGCTGTTGCTGATGCTTTTGCTCAGACTGCTTCCTTTGATCGTCGTCGGGGTTCGGAATTTTCATCTCCGTTCTCCAGAGTTGAATGGCCACTTCTTGGAATTCCCGTTTCTCGTTCATGCTCGCATCGAACATCCCGTAGTATTTTAGAAAGCTTCTGATTTGTGGGATGGACATCTGCTTGATCTGGTCTTCGTTTTGGATGGTTGCTAATAGAGGAAATTCGCTTTTTGTTTTCTTGTGGTCAGGCTGCTTAGCCTCCGCCGTGTCCTTGAAGTTGGACGAAGCGTTTGGATCCTCGGCTTTGGTCGTGTGCACGGTATGCGGCACATCTTCGTCTTGCTGAAATCATATGTACAATGAGCAGTGAAAACAAAGGTGCATGCACTTGAACAAGGAAGTCAGGTAAAAGTCAGGGGGAAAAAGAGGTTATGGAAGTCATAAAAATTTGTAAGTGGTCAGGGAAATTTTCCCAAATAAAAGGAAAATGCTATCCCTGCACTTAGTCTGCTAGCAGCTCCATCCCCAATCCTTTTCAGCTAGACTTTTAACAGAATCTAGTGTTTTGCCAAGCTTCTCATTGCAATTCTTATTTTATTTTTCATTTTGACAAAAAAAAACTGATACGCATTAACGAGTAAGTGTTGGTCAGAGAATTTTGGAGAATTTAGTCAAGGAAAAGTTAGGGAATTTGAAAATGAAATTGTTGTGGCCACCCTGTTGAAGCTCTCTCGAGAGCGGCTTCAGAGTTGGACTCACCTTGACGGATGTACTGGGAAGCGTTGCGTTGGAAGCGCCATTCAGTTCGCATCGTTCAACAATGATTCGCACCATTTGTTCTTCCGTTTTATGTCTCATGTCTTTTTTTTTCGTGCCCTGATTCCTCAGAATGACCTTTAAACTGTCCCTCTTCAGCTTCTTCAGCGCGTCTTCGCTGTTGGTGTTCTCGTTGCTCTTTAGTCGGCAAATGTAACAGCTGTTACTCTTCAGGCAGTTCGGGCAAACTTCTTTGTTGCATTGCATACATTGATTGAACTGTTTAACAAAAAATATTTGACCCGTGTTAATTGTTTCTATAAATATTCTTTCTTGTAAATCCAATTTTTTGCTGACGATTCTGCACTATATGATGAGGTAAGTGTTGAGGATCCATCTGTCTTGCAAAGGGACCTCGACATCTTATCCAACTGGTGTGATACATGGCAGCTCAAGCTCAATAAGGAGAAGTGTTT
>JAQGBX010005121.1:0-14200 GCA_034698745.1 Megaphyllum sjaelandicum | reverse complement strand
AACAATACACTAAAAAGTGGTCAACATAAACAAGTGGTCACCATTCAAAGGTGGTCACTTTTCCAGGTTTTACTGTAAATGCATTCGCATTGCACTTAAAACGTATTTTGAAATGCATTTCCTAATGAAACGTGGATAGAATCTAAATGAATTTTTAAATGAGATTTCTTTCCCTATTTGGAATTCGTTTTGCGTCTCAATTTTATCTGCGTTGATAAACCAGCTGGATATCATTATTGGTAAAAAAAAATTGTTAAAGGATTAATTTGCATAAATGCGCGAGACTTATTTTACGATCATTCAAGAATACCTTAACAGAAATCATAACACGTCATTGCAAGGTGAAATTAAAAAAGTAACCCTGATATACAGTAAAACCATCTAACATGTATAGAAGAAAGATCCTTTATCTACCTCCATTTCTTGGAACACAATTTCCACAACAGTGCTCGCGTATATTTAACTTCGGAAAAAATGCTGCCCCGCATGGATTAGGCTACTTGAACTAAAGTACATTGTAGGTGCCCCTTTAAAAACGTCCACAATCCCGTCACAACTCGACAATGGGAGACCTCACGCAACGCGCATAACGAGACATTAAGCAATGAATCAATAGGTGAATAATGAATGGTTAGCGAATGGCGAGCGTCTGTCACGTCAACAGGGTCGTGACATGGCCGAGGGGACAAAGTTGGCCAATCAACGATTTATCAAAAGATTAATATAGGAACACCCGGCTGGGCGGCAAAATCGATAAATCCACGAGGAAGACTAGAGCCGAGATCTCGGCATACGTCAGGCGAGGCACTTGGCTGAAGTCGTCAAAGATCATTACGACGACGATCTTAAACGCCCTGTCAAGATCGAATTTATTTATGGTTGCGCAATGCCATTATACAGATGCGGGATTTACGCGTCACGCCAATGGCGCAGCATTCAGCGCCAAAAAACCACTCAGCTCATGCACCAAACCGATACAGCTCGCGTTCTACGACCAATGACGTCACGACAGATTCTCGGGGTTATGTCGTCGCAACGTCGCAACAAAAAAATCACAGATTGCGTGATTGGTTGCAATGTCACGCCAAGTGGACGTAGAGTGGCGCATGATTCGCGTTGGCACAATCGCGTTTAGTTTGTGGACTGTTTATTATCGAGTTATGAGTCTTTAATGACCTTAACCAAATTTTATTTAAAATTGAGCTGAATTTAAATAAAATTTGGTTAAGGTCATCAAAGTCTCAAACATGCATTCATTTGCATATTGGTTTGAAATGTTAACATCGAAGGTGCAATCACAGTATGCCTATACGTAATACCAGTCTGGTCATTCCGTGCATTCCTCATGTCCATCCTCGCAGCGCCAACTGTGCGACTAGCGTCGGATAAGTAAAAAATGCACATTAAGCCACGCCCATATGTCGATAGTAGCATATCGAATCGCCGATGTTGTATTATGGCTAATTCAGATGGTCAATCTGGTGTGCACCGGTGTAGGCTACCAGGTGAGGCATACAGTAAGTCTGTTAAATCGGCACAGGCAGCAGGCGCAACAAGACTTTACAGACTTACTGTATGCCTCACCTTGTAGCGTACACCAGTGCACACCAGATTGACCATCTGAATTCGCCATTATGCTAATGAACCACGTATACAGTGCCCGGATGTCAAGAACAAGAAGGGGTCATTCAAAAAGGACGTCCATACTGTATGTAGGGGGTAAGGGTGTCAAATTTTGGGCAAGTTTTGAGGACGTCCTTTTTGAATGGCCCCAAAACTTCCTATGAGAAATTGTGTGCAGCAGACGACTATCACTCCTTTCAAACTGATTAAGCCAATTGGGCAGTTTTGTGCAACCCTGTGGTTAGCTTTTCCTACCTCAAACGAGTGATACCTCGTTTACCATACGATCATATCGAGTTGTATCGTTGGGCGTTATCATTCTTAGCTCCCGCCATATCAAGTCAGGCGCTGTAGTCGTTTTTATTTTACAACATTGAAACATCAAACGTGCCGACACATAGTGGCCATACTGGTATTACGTATACTGTACGTGGTACAATTGCACAACAAATTGTAAATTAACACTGTAAATGTTTCCTCAGAATGCAATGTTCCTAATGGCGAATTTCGCCATAAGTGCCTCTTGTGCATTTATACTGTAAAAACTTACCTGAGCATTTTACCACTCAACAAGGCATAAAAATGGCTACAGTACTAAGAAATCTCTCAAACAACTTAAAATTTACTTGTATCTCTCGACGAATTTAATTAATGTTCTCGCAATCCTTCAGTTATGCTGTATTTACAATGAAGCAATTGAAGACAAACGGTCGTTGACGCCATCTTGAAAATGTCACCGGTTTTGTCGCGTGTATTATTTAGTGGTTCGGACAGACTTTTTCGGTTATCATTTTATGTTTCCATATATAGGGTACGTGGACGGTGAAGCTTATTCCAGTCGCTTGCCAACCGGTTTCGAACCAGTGTCGCGTATTGCAGACTCTTACCACTAAGCGACATTGGTTTTCAAGCGACTGGAACAAGCTTCACCGTGCACGTACCTATAGATTATACAATAGAGAGTTTTAGCACGCCAACGATTTATACTCACGTAAACATCATCGCATAGGGAAAATGGAAGATGACGTTCACGTGAGTATAAAACGTTTGGCGTGCTAAAACTCTGTATTAATGCGATTTATTACGACAAAGTAGAGCTCTCGACCACTTCGTTTTTGACAACCAAAAAGTAGAAATTACGTAAAAATGACGTATGGCATTTTAGCCCAATGTAATCTGCGCATGAGTGACGACCGTTTTTGACTTCAATTCGTGCATCGTGAATACAGCATTAGTATACCGTACGTCACCTTTAACAAAAACAAAGTTTTATCAAAAAAAATGCATCGTTTACTTGGTTGGGATCTGCCAACGGGAACCTATCCGCAATACGTAGAACATGTTTAACTTACTGAATATCATATTGGATGGAAATTACATTTGTAACGTAATCCCGGCTGAGCGGCTCAAGGCAGATTACTGTCTGTATGCTAATTGGATATTAAATTGTCCTTATCTGGGGAGTTTCTGCGATGCTCTTCTTCATCATGTCGTAATTGAACATGAGATGTATTTCTGCCGTGAGGTACATCACAATTAATAAGGGGAAAAAGCTATACATTATAGCTAAGCCTCCGTCGCACCGTGTTTTGCCCAATTTCTTTTAATGTTGCTATCGATTTTTACATCAAGTCCACGTGACTTTAAGATATCAGTAATGCCATTGATTAGCAGAATTGACTATACGGGAAAAAATGTGGCCATTGAAATTAAAAATGCATAAGTCTGGATCGAGATATTAAACGGAAGAAAAACGCGAGAGGACTAATGAATTACGTTCGAGATTAATCGTCTCGCAAAAACACACTTCAAGCGCTTTTTTCGTGGCGCTGTCAGCACCGGAAATTGCGTCATAGCAACAAAGACTTTAATCCGATCAATATAAAATGTAATTTTTTTCCTGAATCACGCTTAAATTCATCGCAAACAAACTTGTAAACAATGTTCTAACCCCTTTTGAATAGCAATTATGGGATGCCCGCTTTAAAAAGAACTCTTTCCGCTCGCGCCATTTTGGAGGCTATTCATGTTAAGACAAGCAAGCATTCAAAGCCAACTCATCTTCTTGTACATGAACATCTTTAAAGTTGCGCACATTTCTAAATTTTGTTATAACGGGTCGTCTGGAATGCGCTTCAGTTTAATTCAGCATATAGGCCTACTCCTGTTTTAACGAACGTGTGAAAATAGAGAGATTTTCGTATGTTACCGTATCAATTACGGTAACATACGAAAAATCTCTCTATTTTCAAAATTTATTTACAGTTCAGTGAGACTATACGGTAGATTTATATTGACGTAACGGCAGCGTCGCGTTCCGAAACTGAAAAAACAGAAACTTTACAAATGGCCCTTTTGGCAGTATTATACTGTAGTAACGTGCACAAAAAGGATGCATTAATTGGTCTGTAAAACAATAACCTTGAAATATTTTTAAACACGTATAGCGCGTCGATTTTTTACACGTGATTTCACGACTACTAAAAGTGTGATTCATAAAACTATTCTCAGTATCCCTAGTAAAAGAATAAGAATAATATTAACAATGAATTGCATCCACTTCTTTTTTTCTAAAAAAAAAACCAGGTACAGTAAATATATGATATTTCAAAATGAAACGCTATTGATTGAAACTACATTTTAAATTACAGCATGTCATATTTAAAAATAAATAAGGTGGAAAAACTTCTAAAAACGGAAGAAGAATATGCTTACACGACCACCTATGCAATTAATTCATAATTTTTAAAAATAAAATCTGAACATTGTATTGACTATTTTCTCTTTTCCATTTCCGCATTCAGTTTATCATCAATACGTGGTATTTAGTATGCATATCGATGCTTATATATACACCGTGGAATACGGATATGGTACTTGTACTACGTACAGTGGAAGCCGCTTAACTCGATCACGCTTAATCCGTTCAGCCATTTTATTCGACCAAAACCTTCAGAACGGATTTTTGCCTCTACTGCCCCATGTTAAAAAAGCCCCTCAATTTGATCACTTATCGCTTAATTCGATGAAATGACCACATGTCTACATAACGCTAATGCGAGAAACGGATACGTTTGGACGACTTACAAGCGTGCATCTAATGATCTAAGCAACTAATACATCAGCGGCTGTACTAGCTAAGATGATTTTCTGCGTTATTTAGAAAATAAAATTTCAGCCGTTGCAGCAAGCAGACATCATCCAACACTACTTATAACTTTATTATTTTTTTATTTTTTTTTTAACAAAAATATTATTTTAAACATATGTAAGTACATATATACGATTAAATATTTGTATTTTTAAAACAAAAAGCAAATTATTTTGATACGGTCAATGTTTATAGCGTGTTTTTTTTATTTTTTTATTGTTTTGACATTCATCGCTTATATCGATCAAAATCGTTGGAACCATCGTGATCGAATTAGACGGCTTCCACTGTACTGGAAATAGGTAATACTGTAACGCAACAGCCACGATGAAATCGTCGTTGTCTGATTCACCGCAGTAAAGGTGAAAGGTCACTGGCCCGGCAGACCATGAGGAAAATGTAACGGAAACGGAGCACCGCATGCAGCAAGATAGAAATAAAAATGAAACCAAAATTGCTTTGACATAGAATCGGAACAAAGGAAGCAATGCAGAGGGGTGGAAAATGCAGGGGGTTGATGGCATCCATCAGTGTAGTACACCAACAAGGATCTGACGATCATCTTGAAGGAAAACACGCATCGATGGCTAATTGTATTGGGATTCATCTTAAATTGCTTCTGCATTAGTTCATTATCAAATGATCCTTCGGTTAGATTAGGACTATACGTATATATAAAACAATGATGCCAAATCTGTTTTTCCCCCAAAAAAGAACTATCAGCATTCGCTAACATTAATAACATTTCCCCAAACCGCTTCAGAGAGACGCCTGGTTGAATGCCAGACATAAATGGATTGTTATGGCCGATAGACGATTTGCGCGAGCGCAGTTGGACGAACATTTTTTTATTTGAAAAGCCAACATTCAAGTAGAGCAGTATCTGACATGCATTTGGAATGGAAAGAATTTGAGGAACTGGGACATCTCGTATCGGCGATGTAAAAACATGTTATAAAAAAAACTGAAGGAGTAGACCATGTATTTTCATTCCCCTTACTGAAAATTAGCATGACCTTAAGAAGAGTCAATTGTTCAGCTTTGCATGAGGATCTTGCGTAAAAATAGCCTAGTTTTGACTATTCCAGACCAAACCAGACTCAGTGGGGAAGACGGCCTACAAATGCGCCGTTTACAAATACAGTACTCGTGTGCTATTGTTTATGTTATAGCCCAAAGGAAAACAGGATTAACTCGGTGAATAAGATACTGATAATGCAAAAGCCGCGAGGATGAAAGTATTGTTTGTGCAAGTATACAATTTCACGAAATCCACGGCAAAGATATACTGCACATTACTTTGAAAAGCACCCAACCAATGGCTGAACATGTTTCTCTTTAATTGCCACGTGATTTATACAGTAGATCATTTTTCACGACTGGCCTTAGAAACGTACATCACCCTGAGGATAAACCGCAAACTCTGGCAATAATTCATGCTCCTTGTCTAGCTCGTCAAGCGTGAGAGCGTACAATGAGTAAAATTATGGCAAATCCGGTTAATTTGAAAATCTAATGGTCGTAGCGATCGAAGTTGAGAGGTCTCAGGTAGCGCCACCTAGGCCCGCTCATCTGTTCATCGAACGTCCGGTTCATAATAACTCGTGCTAACGACGAAGGACTGCGGTGTATATCATACTCCATTTTACCATGTTATCTATATCTAACTCTGTGGCTTTAACTTGATGAACCGTAACCGAAATTTCATATACAATGTATGCGCTTATTATAAAATGGCGGAGTCCACTTTCATATTCCGGTTATACACGCTCGTATCATACTCAATTGTATGCAGTATAATTCATAAATCAGAATATGAAATGCTTAAAAAAGGGGGAATGAATTATTGATGAACGTGCGTCGAGATTCCTCGGAATCTCTGAATTTGCATTGGAACATAGCCCAAAACTCACCACGCACGATCAAATGTAATATTCATGATAAGTTTAATGTGATATCGTATACCAACATTCCGCGTAATTTCAATGGAATGGGTTTACATTTGGCCATTAAGGCCCGATTAAGTCATAGGAAAGCCGTTTCTAATGAAAAATCCAAGGGGGTTCAGAAAATGCGGACCCCAATTTCATTTAAAAAGGCCCCCAAACGAGCAAAAGTGTACCATTGCGGCATTTTGAGCAACATTTCGAATTTGCCAGCCTAAATGTTTTCAGTTTCCATACTTTGATTCTTGTCAGCCGCTCATCCATGCTGTTCGAAATGTTTTTAATTAAAAAGACAAACGCGCATGATAAGTAATACAAAATTTCAGTGGAATGAAAAAATACCTCTTCTATACATGTAGTGTTGGTGGTACTTTTTCATAGCTTGAAAACGTATTAATGTGCTGTATATGGACGATTGCATATAGTTGATATACTTCTTCAAATGCTTTATTTTGTATTCTACAATTAGAATTACCAGTAGATTAAGGCATGACAATGTTTATCGTTTAGAAATGGTCCACGCCTGGATGACTAACCCAGTCTTATATCAGTTTAATTTAATTCAACAATTTGTATTTATTGATCCATTTAAAATTTGTAAGCAACCGAGAGGTTTTTCAAATTCTTGCACGTACAGTGTTACATTACCGTCACAATTGAAATCATAGATCTAAGTGTACTTAAAAACTATGAAAAAAATTGACATGCTATAAACTCTGATTAAAATGAGCATACCGAACCGTTATTATACAAAATAGGCTTACATGTTAAATTGCAGAAGTGATCTGAAAAGTACCTCCAAAATTGTATTTCTAGCATCTCTAATTCTACATGTAATGTTGGTGGCACATTTTCATAATTTGAGGACGTATATTATACGGACGCTTTGCATGTGCTTGAAATGAACCTCAAATGCACGGGGGCGTTCACTTGTTTCCTGACATATCAGCCGGATGCACAGGACTTGAAATAAAGTGAAAGTCACGGAATTTATAAAAAAAACTCATTTCAAACCGGTTTGGTTCATCTTGCCGTCTGTGCTTTTGCTGAAGCACTACATTAGTGGGCATCTTAAGAGAGCTCTATGAAAGGAGAAGCCTAAACTTGATTCAAGGGCGTCACATGGCGTGCCAATCTAAACCATGGAAGTTGATGGAACATTAGCCGCTTGAGCTTGACTTTAGGTCATGACACGCTCAGTGTTTCTTCAACGCCAGACATTACGCTTGAGATGCCCACGACTAATTGAATCAAATCTGGCTTGGCATGACCCTTCAGCATGTTATACCTGCGTACGTGTTGTTTGGCATTTTGGGAACATGGCTTAGAACCTCTTTATATGGCTCGCTTTAACCCGGATGGTGTGCCTCGCCACTAACCTCTCCATCTTTCCCGTGTCCTTTGCCCTCTTAGATGGCCCAGCTATTGTGCGAGTCAACATCCTAGTGAGAAGTATCAGCAAAATTGACGACGTCCAAATGGTAAGATCAGGTGCAACTTCTTCTATTAAAGCTTCGCCTCAATGCCTCGCTCTCGATTCTGTTGCCGCCCACATCCGGTCAACGCTTCTCAAATGCGGCCATATAATTAGAATAGCCAATGTCTGCCCGTCCTATAGCCGACATTTATTCATTCACCGATAGTTTCGTTCATATTGCCTTGTTCTAGATTATGATCCAATCATGGTGAGAGTGAACGTTTTGTTTAGAAACTACATCAAAATAGACGAGAAAAACCATGTGAGTAAATTAATGGTAATTGACAGCTCGCTTACCAATAAGTTGATCGCACCGATGCTCTTATTTCAAACTCATTACATTTAAGGTCCATATAGGTCCAATTCATTTGATGACAATGTTGAACCGTAACCCCATTGTTATAGGCAAATGACATCACCCGTGTAACTTAAAAACCTCAAAATACCACAAAACATGATTGAGAGGATCGTGCTTCTTAACCCGGCATAACAGCAACACCGAAGAAGGTCAAATTTTACTTATCAGATTCATGGGCTTAGATAAGAGGGAGTTTAGGAGGTTCAACCCCCTCCCTCCTCCTCCCCTTCATATATTGAAAACCTATAGGCCTACATCTTCGTGCCGTCTTGTCTTCTTGCTCTTCTTGCTTTCTGTTGCCATGAGTGTAAAGCCTTGTTCACACGGACACCTAAGTGTCTCCTAAGTCTGAAAAAACTAGGAGAGAGTCACCTAAGTGGACGTGCGAATGCAGCTCTCCTAAAACAACTTCTCTTAGCTAGGAGAGTAAACTTAGGAGACTCCTAAAGTTAAGAGACTCATAAGTGATTGTGATGTGCTGTGATGCCAGACTATGCAGTCCAGTAATTGCCATGATAGTGTCTGTTATCCCTAAGCAATGGATAGTCACCCATTGTGGAATTATTTGAGTTAGAGTTAGGTGAGTCGGGCGAATGCTGCTCTCCTAACTGACTTTTTCTCCTAGTTAACTTAGTTAAGAGACAATTTAGGTGTCCGTGCGAACAAGGCTTAACGAAACAGAGAACACAAATATTGATAAATGCCGAAAAATATTCACAAAAATGTAGTCAACTGTTTAATAGCAATTGCGTAGTTTGAAAAGCTAAAGTTTCACTATTGGAGGTTTCTTGTATGTTTGCACCCATGAAGGGAAGCTCTATTTAAAACAAACCAGGTCCAAGAGCTTCCCTGCAATGCGGAGGTGTTATGCATGGTTGCAAAAGTACAAAAAGCCCTGCAGTCATTTGTTAATGTGGCAAATTCGACGTACTACAACTTTTTAATTTACGTTTTCTTCGTAGCTATTCCCGTTAATGACTTAAGACCTTAAGGCCCTTGAAATGGGTTATGGGGCCAAATGGTTTGAGCGTCATTGCATTCCGCACCTAGCTATGGTTACTATATGTTCCCTATATTCGATTTTTCATATTTGCACCCATTCTGTTGATTTTGGGAAAGGGGGGAGCCGGGACAGACTTTTTACTCACGCGGTATGACAAAAGAAGAGAACACGTTTTCATAAAATTTTTTATGAAAAATGGAAAATTGTCAGAAAACAAATTAAGATTTTTCAGTGGAATATTAAACATTTTTATCAAAAAAATTTAGTTAGAATATTGAAAAGTTGCGTATCAACAAAGACAAATTTGGGAATCATTCAATGAAGTTCAACCATCAAAGTTGAATTACCTAGCTACTGTATAGGTCCGTCATCTTGTCGAACCGTGCACGTACTCCACCTTTCCACATCACAAAAAGAAGTGCGGAGGAACAAGAATGGATTTTATTAGCACGTTATGCCCCCGCATTTAACCCCCAGGTTCTCTGTCGTAATTTTGTCCCCTACCAGTAGGCGGCGCGAGTGCGCATGCGCGATGCACGATGGGTAGGCCATCCCGTAGCCTATGGTCTCTCGATAGAGAAACAGGTTAATATAAGAGAAGCGGGAAAAGTGGACGGGAGGCTCACTTCAAACGCGCCGTGACAAATTTCAACAACAATTTTAGCGTATTTTTAGACAGAAATATCAAAGAAGAAGAAGAGGAAAAAAGCAAACAAGGACATTTATCGAAAACCCGAGGACGAGAGAACGAGAAAAATAATCAAAACAATTGGGGGAAAATCGTAGCAAAATCCGCGGAAGAAGAGAAATAACAAACCGAAATATAATTGTGCTCTTCTTTCAAGAAATTGGAGTGAAAAAGAAAAAGAAAACAGGAAAAACTCGCGAAACAACGAGAGATTTGCGAAGAAACATCATGAATTCACAGTTCAGGTAAGATTCCACTTTTGATGCCTCAAATTTCAATTTTAAGATGAAATAATCGTTGCATTTCGAATCTATCCCGAGTGAGTTTTAAGTTTTAAGATCGAAAATATCGTAAAAGTTACAGAGAGTTAAAAAAAGAAATTTCAAATCGAAAAGAAATTTTATATTTTTTTCAAGAGCGAAATATTTTTATTTAATGACCGTAAATAATGAGATATATTTTATTTTTAAAATCGAAAATGTTACGAGAGATGCAGCATGTAAATTGTTTATTTCTGGTGAAATGTTTAAATTTTATGAGAAGAAAAATATTGCGTTTAATTTTAACTTTAAGATGGAAATATTGAAAAAAGTTACAGTTTGTAACTATTTTATTTCTGGAAAAAAAAACTTAGCTTTAAAACTAGAAATATCGCGATTTATTTTTAATATAATGATGGACAATATTGCGAATGTTACGTAAATGCATCAGTTTTATAGCTGTAGAACTGTTTCATTTTCATAACCAGAAACTATATTGCTAAACATTTCAACCTTATGACCATATATATTGCAGAATATTTTAGCTTAAGATCGAAAATATAGTGAAAGTTGCAACACATAAATATTTTATTTTTTATGACTACGTATACATGTACATTTCAAAATACAATCCTTAAATTATGAGATTCAATTTTTGTTTTAAATTTTAGCGAAATGTTTTAAATATTTCAGTGTTATTACCATAAATATTGCTGTATATTTCTTATTTTTAAGATCGAAATATCGCGAAAATAATAGCGTATTAAAAAATCTGATCATTTATTAATAAACTTTATTGCATTTCGCAAGACGTCCTTATTTTTTTTTTAAAAAACAAATGATTTCATATTGTATTGTAATTATATTAAAAAAAAGGAATTTTTTTTAAAAAGAATGTTAGTGATTCTAAAAGCTTGATTAATTTTTATAAGATTTCGAAAAACGAAATTACATTTAGAAAAAAATTCCTTATTTTTAATTTCTTATTTAAATTCCTTATTTTTAATTAGAGCATAAAACAGATTATATTTAAAAAACTACACTATGTCGAAAAATATTCACATTTTTCATAAAAATAAATAATGATGATTTCATATAAAACTTATAACCATATATAACCAAATATATATTTATTTTCACAAAATAAATAATAATTTAAAATTCTTATTTCGAGGAAAACTATATCCTTCAGACTACGCCGTGTATCTATCAAGAAAATGTATACTTCGAAAGAACTTTCTCAAAATACACGATAAATAAATAAAGTTCGCTGAATACAATCCAAATATTTAAGAAGTTACGAGCTTTTTGATTATTCCAGGGGGTATATAGCCCATAATTTGCAAAATGTTTACATTAAACAGTACGAAATTCCATTCTATTTTCTTTTCCAAAATAAATAAAATATAATTCCGTATATATAATTAATTTTTTAACAAACTAGTAAATTAACCAAAAACGCTTTCGACAATTCGCGAGAAATGTTATTTTACGCCTAAATCTCGACTAATCAATTTCGTTTCACGTAAATGTTTCCTTAGGAAAAGTAAATTTCGTTTACTCATTACGTCAAAAACGATTCGCGAGGGTTTTATTTTGCACGAAACCTCAATATTTGCGAAAATCTATCGAGGAAAAATAAATTAGAAAAATCCGCATATTTTTTTTGTTTTGTTAATAACAGACATTTTAAGAAGAGAGCATATAAATTGACGTCAACTCCAAATTCGACGAAAATTATAGCTTGACTAAAATAAACAAACAAATCTTGTTTTAATACAAACATTACATTTTGTTACATCATGCATTATGCATTTTGGCGTCGAAATAGAAAAAAAAACACGAACTTTTCATTCAAATTATTCGGCTCATGAATAAATCACGAATTTCCGCGAGTTTTTTCCAAAAATTTCTAGACTAAATTTTGAATTTAAACCAAGAGAAGACGGAATCAATTACGCGAGTAAATAGGAAATTCAACGAAAAACTTAGAAATAAAGTTGCGTAAAATTCGTAAAAAATAATAAATAAATAAAAGGTTACACGTACATGTATAATGCATGATATAATCAGAAAAATATCCGTAGCTAATTAGCATAAAATTGAAATCTAGACTAAATCCTGTCGACTTTGGGTCGAGCCTGTCTCTGTTAGGTTTTTTTCCCAGCATATGTATATTTTTGGGAAAGTAAAGAATTCGGAGAACGCTATATGAAAGTTTACGTAAATATATATATATATATGGGATATTGGGAATATTCAATCTGAAATCTGCATTTAAGAAAATACATGTATGTCCAATACTTCATAAAATGGTTTTAAAAAAATGTTAAAAAATAGAAATTTAAAGAGAATCACAACAAGTTCTCCGATTATCATACTGTACATTAAGAAGATTTTTAATTAATATATCCTGTATTTCCAAAAAAAAAACGCCAATCTTATTACAATTTTCATTATTATTATTATATATTTTACAATATAGCACGAACATTTCTAACATTTCTAATATTTTCAGAATGTTAATATAGTATTTCCTATATTTAAAGACCAATTCTCTACATTTCATAAAATACGTCTAATATATATTTCAACAACTCCTCAATGTTTTAAGAAACAATTCAAAATATTAAAAAAACTTTCAATACCTTTATAACAATATATTGAGTATTTTAATAAATTATGTCCATTTTTTTTAACAAATATTCCTTCCCAACAAGTTCTCCGATGCGATCGAATATTTTTTTTAATGATAGAACTACATAACTTATAAAAATATTCAAAATATGTTAATTCTTAAAAAATTGAAAATTTTCTGGAAATATTCAACAGTTAATAAATATAAAATTCGACATCTTTAAGTGCTCGGTAAAATATGTCTTTATTCAAGCTTCTATTAAACGAAAAAAGGAACACAATGCAAACGAATTACTACAGGATCAAATAAACACCACTCGTGACACGACTACAAAGGAACAGAATGCAGTTAAATACGATACATCATGTTGATATAAAAATTAACGTTAAACAAGTATGTTAAGAAATAATCCCACAATAAAACAGAGATGTTCTTGATGATGAGTATGAAAAGGTAAACGATTGTTTGAAGGTATGTTCATGTTTTTGTGTATGTACTTTTTCGCTTCAAGAGTGCATTGTCAGGGAACTGAGGGAAGTACAACCAACAATTAACGTTAGTTTTTTAAATGTAACTGTGTCCTCACTAGGTTGTTTTTTGCTCGTTCTTGGGGGCCTCACTATTAACGGTTTTACTTTTCTGCCCAGTGAGGCGGGGACTTTGTTAGTTATATTGTTATATTGTAACATACTTTGTTAGCGTTAATTTTTATATCAACACGATGTATGTATTAAACTGCATTCTGTTCCTTTGTAGTCTTGTCTCAAGTGGTGTTTATTTTTTTCTGTAGTAATTCGTTTGCATTGTGTTCCCTTTTTCGTTTAATAGAATTAAGCTTGAATAAAAGCACATGGTGCCGAAACGACGCTATTTTAAGTTAAAGCAATTTGGTCATCGAAGTCGCTCTTTTAAAATTTTAATCTATATATATATATAAAATAGAAATCACGCCATCTTGTCACTGGCTGGCTAGGTTTGATTGTGGCTTCGATATTATTGGCCACTCATGGCACACCCCCCACGAGCGGGAACTACCTGGGGAATTTCAAGGCCATA
>JAQGBX010005120.1:0-14200 GCA_034698745.1 Megaphyllum sjaelandicum | reverse complement strand
CAACATGTTGGACTTCCAGGCTCGCCTGGAGGTAGCGCAGGACGTTCGCCGTGAGGCACATAACCTTGCTTGTGTTGCTCCTTCTTTTCTGGTTGGTGATCTTGTGCTGCTCACCTCACATCCTCGTAGCTCGGCGAGGCAGTCCTTTTCGGCGAAGCTAGCACCAATACGGGATGGTGCTTTTCGAAACCATGCTGTGTTGTCGCCCACTACGTTTGAAGTTTGAGACGATCGGAGAGACGTTTCCCTTGGCGCTTATAAAGCCAAACACTTGACTCATTGGCGACCTCCCATCACCACTCCTCCTCCAGTCGCTCCCCTGACTTCCCCTCCCTCTTCAGTCGTTTCCCAGCCTACTTCCACCTCCTCTTTCCCCTCCACATCATCACAGCTCTCTCTTACTTCTCCTTCGTTTTCCCCTCTAACCCCGGGCCTTGCCTCACCTACATCCACCCCGGCCATGGGAGCGATACCTAAAGTTGCCATTCCTCCTCCTCCCATCCCTGACTTCTCATCCTCCAACCCAGCTCCTGCCACCCAAGAATCCCCATCCTCCCTAATCCCACCCTCCCAAACCACTCGCTCCGGCCGTACGGTTACCTTACCTGCGTGATTTCAGAACGTTGTTATCACTGACCTTTCCTATCACACTGCTTATTGCAACTACTATTTCGGCCCCGTGGTCGTCGCGACTTTTCGAGCTTACTCGACATTACCTGGTGCAACAAAATGTCCCTTATCCCCATCCCTTTACCTACTTTCAGAGATCACTTACCGTTTTCCATTTTCAGGAGTTATCCTCTCTTAACGCGTGTTTTCCATTTCGCGCTAATTCAGACCGTACCACGATCTATAAGGTTTGTCGGGCGGCAGTCGTCCTTGCTGATCGTGGTTTCCCTCTCTCTCTTGCGCCGCGTTATCGTGATATTCTAAATCCTGACTTCCCTAACACCTTCAACTCGCAAACTGACGATGACTTATTTGCCGAGTATATCGGTATTAATTCCATTCGCCTCCCTGAGGTAGTCCCAGTAGTTGTGTCTGTTAATCCTTGTGACGTTCTCATCCCTTTGCATGAGCAGACGACAGCGTCAAACGCTTCCCCATTTTCGGAATGACCCCTCTTGTTGTTGATTTGTACCGTTAGGTGTCGCAGCCCTCTCCCTCTTCCCATTGGTCCCCTCACTGTTACATGCCAGCCAATCACGTTGCCGATGACGCGGTGCATTTTCCCGCTCGTCGCCATTGCTCTCTTTGTTTTTGTCGCAGTTAGACGTGCATTAAGTTCGCTCCAGCAATTCCTTTGTTCTCCAGTCGCGACTATCGAGAACTCCGTTATTTTGAGTTACGCTGTCATGGATCCCATGATCCCTGACGAGATGGTTGATGAACTTCATACCGCTATGAAGAAGATTGAAGCTTGCCTGGCGATGAATGATTTCGAAGGTCTTCCCAGTGTCTCGCGCTCTTCAGCCTCGGGTGACGGGACTTCACCAACCACACCGCATACTGTGTCGCCATTTTGGGACTTGATCACGCAAGAAATGCTGAGGGAAAGATCGCCTCGCCCAGACTTTGGTCATCGCACTCTTCGCAAACCCAATCGCGGTTCCGGAGATAGTTCCAGCCGTTTGGACATCTCTACCAGATCGACAGAATTGTTTCCGTCCCTGATCGCTCTGCCTGGCCTGCCAGAAATTCCCGCTGTACCGACGCATGATGATAGGCCTTATCAAGACGTCGTGGCGTCGGTAAGTGACACCGCCTTCCACAGTGAGTTGCTCCTCCGGACGGTCACTTTCGTCTGTGACAGACATAATTTACTTTTGGCGGCTTTTACACGTCGTCATGACGCGTTACGGGCGTCTACCGAAGTCCTCTCCTCACCGCGATTGGCACTCCGTCCAGCCGTCTCCTTGCCCGATCACGAGCCTGTTCAGACCCAAGCCATGGCTTCCTCGCCATCAACAGAACGCGCTGAGTCGTCATCTCCAGAAGGTTTTGGTGGTTACCGTTCCACTTCCCATGACACGAGACCGCTGTATGACCAGTCAGCATTCCCTGGCTCTTTAGAGGATTGGAAAACCCAGCAGGAGGACGACCTATCACCGGTCTCACCGTCGCCGAGCACCATTGTTCGTCCTACAACGGACTTTTATCAGGAGCAGTCTTCTCCTTCACCACGGCCAGTTCAAGATGGGGCAGACGCTTCCCCATCAGCACAGAAGTCGTCTAAAGCCGCAGACGATGTTCAGATATCACGAGTTGTCGATCGCTCGGGCAGTACTGACTTTGTTATCGTCTCTACGCCGTCCCAAGCCGCCACTTCAGGGTGCCCTCCGCCCGTGGATATGCGTTCGAGGAGTTCGACACGTTCATCATACATCCCTCGCTCTTCCCTTCCTAAGGATGGGTCCGTTCGACCTAAACGGTCCAACTTACTTAACATTATGCCGAACTTGCCACAAGCGTCGGTACGCACTGAGGATGTGAAGAGAGCTGCTCGTCGAGTCTTGGCATTACAACCCCGTCCCGTGGTTGGTTTTGTGGAAGAAGTGGATCGTCTTGTCGTGGGACCGCACAATAAGCCATTCGCTACCTCCAAGGCTTTTTACCCAGTCGCAGCTCCCAGTTGTCGCCATCGTTGCTGGACCTTCTGGTCGAGGGCCCTCGACAGTAATTTCACCTATGTGCAGTTTTTCTACGCCATCCCTCAGGTCATCCTTCAAGACTTTGAAAAGGCGAGTGACTACTTCGCCGTCTCCACACGCACGAAAAATAGGCCCATCAAGTCAACATACTTGGTGCCAGTAGAAGGGGACCACGACTTCAAGGCCTGGCAGCATCTGAAGGAGTTTCCTGCTTCAGCGGCGGCTCATGAGATATGTTACCATTGCGCCCTGCATACTCAACATTTTGAGTCATGTCACAGCCATTAGCATGGCGCGTATTCCATCCCGCCAGTGCGTCGCAAGCATGGAAAAAATCCTCACCCATCGCCTCTCGTAGATGACGTGGATATGGCCATCTTCTAGGTGATGCGCCACCGCACCTCCATTCCGGGTTACGCGTAAGACTCGTGTTCCTGTAAATGCTCATTTTTCGATTGGTGTTTTCCCTTTCTCCCTTCCCCCACTGCCAATCACGCCATTTCATGCATCTTGTTTTGCCATAATGTTCGGTGCGTTTTGTGTGCGTGTTTTAGAGGTGGCCTCTCCTGTCGCGAGGGTCTGTTTCGCTTGTGCCTTACCTTTTTTTTTCTTTTGAGTCGCATGGTCAAGTTGTTTTTGTTCCTTTTGTCCCTGATTCCCTTCCCACCCGCCCTTCATCGACCAGCGTGATTACTTTGCATTTTGAGTGCCTTACCGGCTTTTTACCACGTGGTCGACTTGTTTTTGATCCTTTTGTCCCTAATTCCCTTCCCACCCCCCTTCGTCGACCAGCGTGCTTACCTTGCCCTTTCGCCACGATGGTGATGGCACTTTGCTTTCCGCTCTTCGAACGCAGTTGGCTTTTCGGATTACTTGTTGCTTATGGTTTGTCTTACCAATGATTTTTTTCCTTTTCTCCATTCCCTTTCTCCCTCCCTATTGGGATTCGTCATTCCTTTTAGCACCATGTGGTTCCAGTACCGCGCAGATGCCCGCGCTTCTTAGGGCGAAGGTTTGTGATTTTCCTGTGCCATCTGGGGGGGATTTGTATGTCGGGATTCTTGTGCCTTTACCTCGTCTAGCCCGCACCCGTTTAGGGCAGAGGTTTAGGTGATCGTTTGTCGTTTGGGGGGGTTTTTCTCAGGATTGCCTTTGCTTTACCTCATCTTGTCCGTTACCATTAAGGGCAGAGGTTCCTATCATGGGGGGGTTGTGTGTTGGGGTTTGTTACCACCTTTTTCCCGTTGGTGCCCGTCCAGTTTCAGGGCCAGGGATGTGTGCGTGTTTTTCGGGATTCCTTTCCCCATTTCCTTCCCTTTCCGGTTCCGTTCTTCTTTTAGATGTCCGCTCCCTACCTTCCACCTGGGGGGGTGTAACGTCCGGAACCTTCCCTTTACCCCTTTCCCCCTTTTTTCTCATCTTAAACCCTTCCTTGCCCATCCTCAGGTGTCCCCACCTGGAGGCTTTAGGCAAACTCTCTGTGATATCATGTTTTTGCGCGCCAGAACCTCGACAGTTTTCACAGTGCTTAGACGTGTTGTATGAGATGTAAACTTTGAATGTCATAGTGTGTTGAAAGAACGGTAAACTTTGTCTGAGAATTCCTCTTGAATTCTCACCCTTTTTTCATTCCATTTTGATTCCCCATTGTTTCCCTTCCTTGGCACCTCAAATTCGTGCGTTTTTATCATTTTGAATCTTATTTTCATTTTACTTGCATAATGCAACATGTCTCGACGTGCAGAAGCGTAAACTTTCTCTGAGAGAATACCCAGACTAAGAAAATTCTTCAATCCTAAAGTGTTCGGATTGAAGATTGGGGTTCTCTATTTGTTTTTTAACCTTTCTTCTCTCACAGACTTGTGGAGAACTTTTATCTAAATTCATTTTCTGACCAAACTTTTACGATTCTCAAGTCGAGTCACATGTCGGCCATGTCAGTTTTTCCCGCCGAGATGGAGGGATCTTTTGTGTAGATGGGAAGCAATTTTTGTATGAGAGCTTTGTTGCTGAACCAAAGATTGTGTTTTGGAAGAGATTTATTGGGAGGGAAAGTGTACCCTCGAGTTTTTTGATTAAAGTTGTTGCCATTTTGAGCATATTTCGTGTTCGCCGTCTTTTTACTAATATTTCATTCCAGCGACGCCTCACAGAAATCACAATGGATGTTCCATCGGAAGTTCAAGGCACGGTAACGACGTATTTTACTCTGAGGATTCCTTCCAATCCTCAGCACGCTATCCTAAGTACAGCCACCGAGATAGTCACTTTGAACCATCTTAAACTGATCATTCTAGTCGACGACATCTTAATACTCTCAGATTTGCCCATCTCCACTCAAGACTTAATTACGGCTTCCGCGTATTTGGAGGCGGTACACGCCCGAGTCTAACCTATTATCTTTTTCCCGATTTTCCCTTCCCTTTTGTTAGGATCCTCATAATACCTTGCTCCTTTCCTCGCAGTTTACTCTCTCCCGTGATTTTCACATTTCGCGCACTATGGACAACCTTATCTCCATTACTGTTCCGTCACGGTGGTGGTTATCTGCTTCGAGGTGTCGGTCTTCCTCCTTTTTTTAACCTAACTATTTTCAGGCACGATGGCATATCCGTACCCTCTTAACACCGCTTGGTGGGACGAACGCTTCTACAGCCAGGATGACGACCATTACTCGGTGGATCATCGTTACTAGCACGACCGCGCTGGCTTCCATTATCGCCGCGCCGGATGGCATCGTCGCCAGCGCATCCTGGCGGAGGACAATGCTCACTCGTTTGCCCAAGACGCAGCTCTCATGCGTGCCAGCTTGCGCCTTTTACAATCTCAGCATGATGCCTTGTTCGATACCTCCAACCACTTGCAGGAGGAATTAGATGAATCCAGGGCTAAGGAATCTGAGCTACAGGAGCGCCTCAAGGCTGTCCAAACGGAATTGGCCATATTACAGCTGCGCAACTGCCGTCAGCGCCAGTCATCCGCCGAGGATGCCTTGCCTCCGTCCGGGGCGCTTGCCCTGCCACTAGGCCGTGGCCGTGCCTTCATTCGCCGCAATTAGCGTCGCCGCTTTTCCTAATTTTTGTTTTATTTTCATTTTTGCATGCTTCCTTTCGCCTTTCCGGCCTTCGTGCTGATGGGGCCAACCTTCCCTTTCGTAGCGTTCATATTTTTTTTCTCTTCTTTATCATTTTCAACCACCTGTATTAACCACTGGAATAAAACTTTTTACCTTTCACCTTCCTGTTAGTTCTTAATTACCACGCCAACCTTCTTCTTCTAGGGTAAATTTCCTCCCTTTCGGGAACAAATTTGGGGGGGGGGGTTTGCGACCCTCCTCCATTTCCTTACATTACAGCTGTCTCACGTCCCAGCAACAGCTGCAAGCATCCAGTCATCGGATCATCGATAATCCTCTCGTCCGGTCTGGATGCCTTGCAAGATATTTTTCTCACGCATTTCAGAAAATTTATACTTGCTCAACAACAACTTTGACCCATGGTCCGTGGGAATGGACCATGGGATAAAATGTATTTGCTTTCAGGAATTTTTATGTTTTACAGGTGGCTACGGCTGGAAAGAGATCCTAAAAAACTGTGGGATCCCTCCCCAACCTGCCAGTACTCCCTGCACCGTCGCTTCGGTACAGGTCGTTTGCGCATTTGTCTGTATTCGAGATTCTTCAAAGTGAAATTCTACAAGAATAAAAAGGTTCTATACCACGGAATATTTTCTTCGCTCTTTATTTCGTTTGAACGTGGTCTCATCAGTTTCTTCAAGCTCCAAGGTAAGCCAGCAGCTTACAACTGGCGCCCAAGCAGTAGGCCGGATTTTTGGTGATTTTCGTGCAATCTGCAAAGAAACATCGGAGATTACAAATCCTGTGCTGCGATCATCCGTGCTCTGCAAACCGATGATCCAAGCTACGAAGCAGAAGCCAAGACTTTCCTAGGGCGTGGGTACGCCCTCTTAGACTTTCTCCTGTACCGGTACCTTGATTTTCAAGACATCGAAGAACCTCGCTTGGTCATCCCTGCTGAGTACCAACAGCGCATCTTACGTTGGAACCACTGTCCCGATACGGCTGGACACCAGGGTGTTGACGGCACCTACCAGAGACTTCTCACCAAGTATTATTGGCTTGGCATGAAGCGTGATGTCCAAAACTTTATAGACAAATGCGTGGACTGTGCAAAATACAAACCTGCAGTCCAGGGCAATAAGACTTACCACCAGTCCTCCGTATCATGCCCGGTTCGATGACATCAGTGTGGACATCGTTGGTCTACTGGTCGAGACCGCTCACTCCAATACTTGCATCTTCAGCGTCTGTGACATTGCCACCGAGTACGGTGAACTGTTTCCGGTTGCAGACTCCAAGGCTGACACCATTTCCAAAGTCCTCGTCAACGAAGTCTGCTTGCGCTACGGGACTCCAAAGACTGTCCGTTGTAACAACGGACCGCAGTTTCTCTTGGCAGTCTTGCAACAAGCCGCTTGTTC
The DNA here is from genome assembly GCA_034698745.1 of Megaphyllum sjaelandicum. NCBI lineage: Eukaryota > Metazoa > Arthropoda > Diplopoda > Julida > Julidae > Megaphyllum > Megaphyllum sjaelandicum. Next base: position 7,049 of record JAQGBX010005120.1, on the reverse strand, counting down.
CATGGGATTCACCCTGCATCATGTGGCCCAACATCATCCACAGTCGAACCCTGTAGAACGTAAACATCGGGACATAAAGGCAAAGTTATCCATCGCCGTGCAGGAGCCACACGACAAATGGGACTTGCACTTACCTGCTATCCGCTGGGCCATTAATACCTGGTGGAACGCGAACATGGAGACCTCTCCGTTTCACCTGGAGTTCGGTCGAATTCCTAGGTCTCCTCATGACAACTTCACGAAGTTCCATGCCTTCTGTCATGATCCAGTATACACGAAGACCTTGTTCTCCGACTTCTTGCAGAACTTGTCCTCTACATTGTTAGACGTGAAGGGCAAGCTTGAGATTGCTCAGGACACGCGCCGTCATGAACACAATGACAGTTGCCGACCAATTCCGTTTGAGGTTGGTGACGCCGTCCTGGTCACCGCCTTCTCTCTCAGTTCTGCAGCTCGCAGATTTACCGCCAAGCTTGCTCCGAAGGGCGATGGCAAATACGTCATCCGCGACAAGATGTCACCGAACACCTACGAAGTGTGGGATCCAGTGCGCAACGTCTCCATGGGCATTTACAACGCCCGCAACCTCAAGTTGTATCCCAGCGCAGCTGGAGCAAAGACTGATCCAATACTTCACACCAAGAAGCGTGGTCGTCCTAAGCGCGCGTCCATCCCGACTCCCGATAGCAGTGCCGGTCCTTCCACCGCGCCCGTGCCTGAGGTGTCCGCTGAGAAGACTTCGACTGCTGCTGCTACATCCGAGCCTAAGCCTGTTGAGAACTCGGATGGGGCCGTCGATTCCTTAACGAGTGCCCTCTAAGCCTCAGCTCCCATCGTTCCAGTCGCAACAAAGATCAAGCGCCGTGGTCGTCCACCCAAGAAGAACCGGGATCAACCGAAGAAGTCAGTCTCCGCATCGGTTCCGGTCAAGGACCCTCCCCAGTCGGATAAACGCACCAGGTCCCGCAACAAGATCCAGAAACCGGCGCGCTTTCAGTTTGCGAAAATTCATGATTTGTATGCGCAAGTTGCCGCGTGCGGAAAACAATTTGGTGCTGCCGCGTTTTGTACCTTCAGCAAATCCATGGGTCCCTATGTCTCCCAACAGATGGACAAGGGCTCCAAATTGGATTATCATGAAACATGCCAATCCTTGGCTGTGTTACACTTTCAGGAACTTCGGGAGCTTAATCTAAAATTTCCTAACCGACCCAACAATTGGCTCACCACCATTTACAAGGTTGGCCGAGCCGCCTCTGTTTTGGAGGCTAAGGGTCTCCCAACCATGTTAGCCCGCAGATTCACGGACGTCCTGACTCCCAAGTTTTATAATAACTGGGAATGGCAGTCTGATGATTATCTCCTGGCAGAATACATTGGTTTTCGGCCTGTATTTCCCTCCGAAACGGCCCATGTTCCATCTGGATCCTCAAATCCCTCCACAAGCGCTTAGGCAAATTCAAATTTGCCTCTCTTTGGCGGCCATTCCGTGTTTACACACGTGACTGGTCAGCCATTGCTCCCAGAAGTCGTCTGCTTACTAATCCAATGTCTCCAGTCTATTTCCCTATCAACATTTTTTTCTGGGGTTACTAACGATTTTTTTGTTGTTCTAGAGTAATGATAATCTTAATTATTCATGTAATTGGTGTATTCAATATTTAAACTATATTCCTGTCATTTTTTTTGGTCATTTTCAAAAGTTACGAAAGGCTCCGCCCCTTTGTTTCCCTACCGTGGATTACTCACCTTTAGGCCTTGGAACTAAAATTCTGGGACTTGACAACTTCTGATTTTAATTAATTTTGATTTAACCATGTATTTACTTAAATTGGTTAAATTTTGAGCACTTTTGGTGTGTTTGTTTTTATTTTTCTATGTCTCTCTTACGAGAGGCCACGCCCCCCATGTCATTGCTATGGGAGAACTTTTTGCCTTCTAAAAATTGTCCGAATTCTACTTTCCAGGCTTGGAAGACATTCATTGATATTAAGTATGCTTTAATCATGTTTTCTTAGCTCATTTTAGGGAGTTTTCTTTGTTATTTATCATTCATTTGCTATGTAACTGATTTTGGTTTATTGTCCTGCTAGAAATAGGACACTTACTAGAAAATTTTCCATCTCAACGCCATCTTGCCTTTTCGATCTGCACCTGTGCCCACTTTGCTTTTCATTTTCGTCCGTTCAAATCACTTCTCGCTGTACCTTTCTCTACACATACTTTCCGCTTGTCGAAATTATTCACCTACAATCAGAGATTCAGCCCTTTTCGGATATTATTATCCCGTTTTCTCACATTCTTCTCTTGGCACAGGTATCGTATTGGTCACATTGTACGACTGCATACCTTACTGTTTTTTCGATTCCCGCATTTCATTCGATATCCGGTGATTGACAATTCGCGCCTTTCCCGCTCCGAGAAACTTCGTAAGTTTTTCATCTTTCCATTTTCAAATTCGTTATTATATTTCAATCACCTGATTATGATCACATCAACTTTCGACCATCTGTTGCGTCCGATTCGGAACATTTTCATTCTTGTCAACCTTTTTGAAAACTTTACTCGCCCTTGACCATTGGTCAACAAGACGCCACTTAACCCTAATTTCCTTTGTTTCGGGCGTTCACTCTTTCCCATCCGTCACTGCTTAGAAGTTATGCAATGCATCATTTTGGTTTATTCTCCTTTTCACTTTTCTTAACCATCACCTGGTTTATATGTATTTTCTCGCCCTGTTTAGAGTTGGAGTCAACATTTAATTCAATTTTTCGAATTCATAACAGGTTTATATTTGGCAGGTAAGCTGTTGTTATCACCTTAGATGTAATCAGTGATACCTGAATACTCCTTTTATAACTCTCACTATCACAAATTTTGCTATTCGACCTGCTTACATCCCTACTGCAGCTCTCTTCACACCACAACAAAACAAAAAAAACAATCCGTGAATATTTCTCTTTCTTATCATTAATATGAAGCCTAATTACCTAATCTTCCTGCTTCTATTCCACCTGTTGCGCCCGAAGAGCGCCAACCATTTTTCTTTTTTGAAATTCCCGCCGCTTGGTCCCGCTTGCCTGTTGCTGACGAGCCCGTGATGCCAGATGACTTTCCAGATCTGTCCTCCTTTCCCCTTTTCGCTAAGTATTTGGTGTCTCATATATATACTCCTGTTATGTCTACTACGTACCTGGTGAAGGTTGCATTGTTCTAATGGTGATGGCTCCCTTCTCCTCTTCCGTCTCGTCATTTTTGTCTCTAGATTAGATGGCCTACGCGCCGTTTTTCAACCCCCAATTTTTGGATGAAAGTCGCTATTCGAGGGACGATGACCATTGGTCACTCGACCATCTTTATTGGCACGAGCGGGCGGGCGTCCACTATCGTCGTGCGGGGTGGCAACGACGCCAACGTCTCCTGGCTGAAGAGAATGCCGCTCAACAAGGCCAAGATGCTCGGCTCGTGCATGCGGCAATGGCGCTTGTACAAGCTCAAAACAACCAACTTACCACTGCCAACGAGCTTTTCAGGCCGAGCTCGATCAATCTCAGGCTCGGGAGGAGGCCCTCAAAGAAGAAATCCAATCATTGCAGACTGCGCACACTCACCTGCAGCTTCGATTCTTCCATCGTCGCAACGACTCGGACGATGGGGATAATATCGTCAAGCCGAAAGAAACACCTCTTCCGCTTGGCCGAGGACGCGCCTTCCTTCGTAACCAGTAGGCGGCGCTTTGCATGCAATTGTTGTTTATTACGCCTTCCGGTTCTCTCCCCTTAGTGGAACGGACTGACGTGGCCCGGTTCTTTTACAATTATCATTTACACTTCTGTTTTGTAATGACATCGCTTTAATAAATCATTTCATACTTTTATACTTCATTCACAGGTGTTTCTCTTTTCTTTCATTCTTCTTCTTAATTTTCCTTTTGAATTTATTCCCTATCTCGGGATTAAATTGGGGGGGGGTCTTGCGGCCTTTCTCACCCTTGGATTCACCTTAGAATCCAACCGCCATCGAGTCATGGATTCCAGCTGTCATCCCAGAGGTTTACGACTTTCAACTGGCGAGCTCAGGAGATCGAAACCTCAACCTTTGGTCTCTACGTGTCATCACGTCCATAATTCCGGCTCTGGAATTTGGATTTTGCAGACCCTTTTATTTTCTTTAGCGACTCTCGATAGAACTCCTGTGCTCCTTGGTCCGTGGGAACGGACAAGGGATCTACATTTTATTGCAAACAGGTGGGCTTGTTTGAAAAGGGATCTGACAAAACTGTCAGACCCCTCTCCAAAACGCCAGTACTCCGTGAACCTTCGCATAGGTCCACGTCGCGTCGTGTTTTATACAATTTTATTTTGTTCTCCTGGAAATAAAAGTCAATTTTCTCCTTACCACTTAGATTTTGTGCCACTTAAGTTTATTCAAACTTCGAAGGATCTACAGCATCATTAAGAGAGTAAGCAAACCTAACAACTGGCGCCCAACGTGGGGCCGGATTTCCACTTAACCTACGAGTGAAAACAACAGGATTAAGTGAATCCAACGGATCCACTGACTGCCGGCCATTTCTCCAAGTTTTTCCACATAAAGAACGAGAAGAAATCAACAAAAACAGTAAGTGAACTTACCTTTCGTAATTGTGAGCAATCCCTTTGAAGATCCCTTCACTTTCGGAGCCCCAGATCAAACTGTGTCCGAGTTGACGTCTGCTCGAGTGAAAAAACAAACTGTCCAGCTAAGAAAAGTGCCCGCGTCGTCTGCGCGTCGACTTTTTCTTTCTTTTTTCGAAATTCTGGACTCTTTCTTGGTCTTCTCTTGACACTGCAGGCACAAAAAACTTATGATAGATTCAAAAGTCTTGTCCAAATCCAAGTTCCTAGACGTTAGAGGTTGAATCCCACGTTTTCAGTGGCAAACATTCCAGGCGTTTTGGTAAATTCCAAATTCGCAATTCTACGGAGTCTCTTTTAGTCAACTCCTACTGTGTTCTATTAAAATTTTACCCACCATGCACCGGTAGTAAACAATTTTGCAGATTCTAAATAATTCTCAATCCCATTTGCACGAAACCTCGTTAAAATTTAGTTCTGTGATAAAGTAAAGATAGAACTCTAATCACATTGTAATAAAAGGTGATCCAAATCTTTTGAAAGTTCACCCGTTTAAAGTTACGAATAATCTACGGAGACCTAGGTGGTCCGTCTCCTTTATTACTAGCTTCAGTCTACTTCCCACAATGCATCTGGGATAGTGAATCTTGCTGATTCTGGAAAGTTTAAACTGGAATTTGTCTAATTTTTTTTGAAAAACGGGTAAAAAGGAATTAAAGATAAAACAGTATTAAAAACTTTTGATATTCAATCTCATAACGTTTGATGATCTGCCATTTGCTTTAACGAAAAATCCACAGAGGCCCATTGGGTCCAATCCCCTTATTTTCTTAAAGACTTAAAAACTCAGATGTTTAGAATAATTCAGTGCTGAATTTGTTAGAGTTGAACCAAGTCACAGTTCCCGCCATAAAAAGGTGAAGTTCGAAGTGTTAAGATTGGTTGTCTTTCTTCCGAGGAAGCCCCAGCATTCTTGACTTATCTACGGAGCCCTTTGTGGTCCTCCAGAATAAACTTTCGAAGATCTTCCATTGACTGAACTAATAAACTCGAATTCTTTTATATTTCGTGCTGTATTGCATCGATTTTCGTGCGGTTTTCGCGTGGAGCTCCCTGATCCCGAGCTCCTTTGTGTCTATTTAAGGAACTTTCGTGGTTTTTGCGTCGCGTTTCCTCTTTTTCGCGCCGAAACTGCTGTTGGCATTTTCCCGCCATTTTATGAATCTTGGGGACAGTGTTACCACGCCCAAATTCCCCACTGCGCAGTTTGCAGGGTGCCTTTCAAATTTTTGCCCCTGTTCCTTCTTTTGAAGGATTCTTAACGGTTTTTTTTATATATTAAACCTGCAAGATATTCGTATTTGAGCTGCTTTTGTACCCTCTGCAGATAACTATCTATTTTCGAATTTTTGTACACTCTGCAACCATGGCTTCTGAGGGTGAACCAGCCCCTGCTGAAGAAATGCAATCCGAAGAAGAAGAGATGGAACAGGTGTACAGCAGCAGGGCCTCCTCTACTGAGTCTGCCCTGGTCATTCAACTGAGGGGGGAAATTCGATCCCTTCAAGAAAGCCTTCGCAGGTTTACTGACCCTGCTGATCAACAGGAAGCTGCTCAAACCCTTGTAGGGTTGGGCAATACTCCTCACACTGGTGATGCTTTGCCATCTACGAGTCTGGGGGGGTGCAACAGCCTTACCTGACCACCATGGTTCGCACCCCCAATGCTCCTATCTTCGAGGCCCAGGCCCAGTCTACATCCCTACCAATGGAGACTCAAACCACAACTAATCTAACTTTTTCCCAAAATTTTAGTAGCATTCCTCCAATGCCAATGAGCTCTGCAAGGGACATTGACCCCAGCCAAGCACACATCTTCAGGCCTTATCTGGACTTGCCTCAATTCAACATGCCTTCTGATCCGGCGCCTCAACAGTCCTCACTACTGGGACCTTATCCGGGGTCAACGGCTGTCCAACAAACTTCACTGCTAGGTCCTTACTCTGGAGCCGGGGTTGCCTTTAATGTGCCGCCTCCACCTTTTCAGGGTATAACACAACCTTCTGGTGTACCATCCTCGAACTTGCCTTTTTCTAATTCTGGGTCAGATCCCATTTGTTTCCACAGCACTCAGCCTGTCCCTTACGTATTGACCAGCGCTCCAACTTGGAACTCAGCTTCCACCAACCTTCCTGGATTTCCAACGACGAATCCTGCTCCTGCATTTTCACAGAGTTCCACCTACTCACACCCGTCTCACCAACCGCCTGGATCTGCACCGCCACCTCAAGGAACCGGCCAAGCGCATCCATCTCATCATCCAACTGGAGCTGCACCGGTGCCACCCTCAGGTATGTCTCCTCACCCTACAGGTCCGCGTCCTCACTATCCTCCCGGGATCCCTCAACCGTGGGAAGTTGAGAGAGCTATGAGG
>JAQGBX010005119.1:0-14200 GCA_034698745.1 Megaphyllum sjaelandicum | reverse complement strand
GTACGTTTCCGTCTTAAATTTATTTTCTGAAAGCGATTCGGATAGTCGGAGTTCGGATAATTGGAGTTCTACTGTACTATACAGTATAACTGTATAACTGACAACTGTATAACTGACAAATGTTTAATTAGCACAGTGCAAAATGCGGACTATACACGAGGGCGGACTATGTATGATTTTTAAATTTTTTGGGAAAAAAGTTCGGACTATACATGAGGGCGGACTATACTCGCGGGATTAGGGTATAACTTTATATAATTTCAGTACTAACTGTAGTAACTTCTATATAATTTCAGTACTAACTGTAGTAACTTCTATATAATTTCAGTACTAACTGTATTAACTTCTATATAATTCCAGTACTTACTGTAATAACTTATTGTATAATTCCAGTACTAATTGTATTAACATACTATACTGTATAATTCTATAGTACTTACTATGTAAAGTAACTTGTATTACAGTAGTAATCTACATGTAGCTCTTAATTTAGTAAGTAAGCTAGTACTATATGCACAAACCAGCCATTTCTTGCATAATGATCATAAAATCTACATCAGAGTCCACATTTCTCAAAATTTTCATTTGACAAAAATACAAAACCCCAGTTATTTTACCTTTCGCCATCCTCCAAACATGATGGCCCGCATGAGCACGGCGATGCGTGACGTGTCGACCAAAACTTCGGGATCTGGGGACGCCATTCACACCAACCTCACACGAAATCCGCACGAATTTCGCGGGCGTCGACTCGGAACGGAACTCGCGACAGTTTTAGGTAAGCGTGACATCGCCGCATTTTCTCGACGTAACCTCGCGTTTTGCTTTTTTCGATGTTTCTATCCGCCGAAAAAAAAAAGCTTCGATTTCCGGGTGAAATGGGCTCGTTTCGCGCGTTCATCCGTTCATGGGGAACCCCGCAAAAGCCCGGCCTCGTCGGGGTTCACTGACAACTCGAAAGATGCTGGATTCCGATATGGGACGTCCCGAAATAGGATGCTTTGGCACAGACGATGCGCTGCCACCGTAAACGATGTTAAAAGAAAAGCAACAAAAAATGCTCAACTTTTTTGAAGACAAAAAAAAAAGGAGCAGAAAAACAATGGAAACGTTTAAAAACACGCCCCGCCGAAGATATATCGATACGAGATCGATGTGAATCGGCTCCCGTCAAAGGGAAAATCGGCGAAAAAACGCATACCAGCTGCTCGACGTGTTTACAGTTTTCTGCTCGGTTTTTTGGTCTACTTTCAAAATAAGCGTTACTACGTCACCGACGTCTGCGGGCTCGTGTGTTGGGCAGGCCTCAATTTTGGGACGGGGTTCTAAATTTAGGTTGGAACGTGTTCGCGCCCCGTGCTCGGAGGAAGCCTCCAAAATGGCAGACTAGATGCAAGCTGAATTTGGTTCTAAAGGGATGTTATTAATAGAGTATTCATAAAGAAACTTTGCCAATCGTAGGTTATAAGGTTATAAGTTATAGGTTATAAGTTTTTAAAACAATTAACGCATTCCTTTTGAACACGTGACTATACGATTGTCAAAGTACGATTCGTTGAACTTCTGTTTGAGTTGCACTAAGGAAGTAAATAAACTTGGTTGAGTCATCTCGCAAATTTTTACAACTATTTCAATACCAAAAATGGTTCATTCCCTTCCGGTGAATCGGTTTATCTCACCTACTTCCTGTTTATATCTGCCGCATTGCAAATAATAACAACATGCTTATTATTATAAAGTCGGCATTGCCAACTTTCGACGATTGTAGAGGGCGCGGCGAACTATGTTTAGCAACGTTTATTCGGAAATTCCGCACAGTATTGAATTTAGAAATTTTAACGTAAATGAAAAATGCTCGAATTAGTTTCGAAAACTTTTTTTTTTCTATCCAAGTGTATACTCTAAAGTTTGCAATTTGAACGTTTGCCATCACAATTACGTTTTCAGAGATTATACTGTAATGTCCTTGACAGGGCATTCCAAGGTCATCGAAAATCACCTCATTTCAAGGAGCACAAGGTTCCTACCACAGCCTCACAAATTAAACTTTGTCCCATCAGGACACAGTATAAACTTTAATATTTTAAATGACTTTTTCTATAGCTGACCAAGAGACAAACAGCTATTAGAATTGGAAATTTCAAACTAAAATTTCTCAAGAGTTAATTTCAAATTAATTAAAACCCGCTTACAGTCTATAATTGTTGCCCGAATTAATCACCAGATGGGGCTTTTGAAATTAAAATGAAAATTGTAATTAACTGAAAATTAACACTCCTGCAAATTGATAACGTAACATTATCACTTCCTAGATATACATGTACATGTATATTCCTTGGCCATATGATCCATAAAAAAAACATTATCGAAATTAGTTAATTTTTGACAAAAACTATTTTTGGAAATAATCCACTGATGATTAGCAATTAGCATGGAAGCCAAGGGTCCTTCCAAAAGAAAATAAAAGTTTTCAGTTTATTTCTTGAAAAGCTCAAATGTATTTACAAATGCACATGTGAGAACTGCCAAATTTATTTTATTTGAAAATAAGTGTTTTTTTTGGGGAGGAAAGAGCATTATCCAGATGCCTGTAGAATATCAAGAGTTAAAGAACACATGCCATCGTCTCATGGTCAGTTGCATCTAACTATCTCGTATGCCATCGTTTCAGACAAACGCCGAATAATAATAACCATTGATTGGAGCAGACTACTAGCTTTGCGACTCAACAACACTGACTTCAGTAATCACGACGCGTCAACTAATGCAAAACTCACCAACTAAATCACGTTGACAAACTGAACGGCGGAATTGATTAAAATGTTGAGATCAGCGTCCAACCAGCACGCTGAGCTGCGAGCGGAAGTGCATCAGTAATCTGCAGGCGCCCTGATTCGTGAAGACTTCGATAATCGGGTTTGATCAGATTAAAAGTAACTCGTCTACTTTGCAAACTAATGCAGGGATTAAATTGCTAATGCGAGTAACAGCGGCATTAGCAACACCTGAATTAAAATTAGGAATTAGGAATGGAGAGAAAAAAATGGCGGAGGAAATGAGCAGAATTGGATATAAGCTAATTAAATTAAAGGCGACAGCCGAAGAGAATTCCTGACTCATCTAAATAAAGTTTTCCTGTCGAATATTGGTTAATTCAAGAGGAACTTTTGAGTAATCCGGAATAATGTTCAAATAAAGAGACCAGCCGGATTTGAATAAATCGAAGTCTTTCTCGATACTTGAAATATTTCTTACTCTAAAAATACATAATAAATTAATTTAAAATGTGATAAATTGTAGAAAGTTTACCATGAAAATCTTTCATTATTCTGCTAGACAGTAATTTTGCTAAACAACTGTATGGAACATTCTATTCATTTTATATTTTCAAGCAATTTCGATTATTTCATAATCAATAAGTTGCCTTATGAAGTCTGCAAATTGCTTCAAATAAATTCTAATCAGATTAATTCAAATATATTACCCGATCTACCTGCGCATCTACGAGAGTTCCATGACAAAAATACATAAAACGTACAGACAAAACTTCTGTCAGACTTTCCTTTATATCTAAGGAATTACAAACCTTTTGCTAAGTTTTGATAACTCCAACAATCAAGACGTTGATTTACCATCAGCTGCTTTAACGAAACTTTTTGAAACAATTGTATGAATTTACATTAACGACTACACTCTAAGAAATGATGGTGAAATTAGGTGTTTTTTAATACCCAAAGGTATTTGCTTGTCTCTTTTGAGGTATATTGAGGTGTTTAAAAATATTTTGGTATCTACAAACACCTAATGGTATTTCTAAACTCCTAAAAAGGAGTTTTGAACAAAAAAACCGTTGAAAAGGTGCTTATAGATACCCTTTATGGGAAACCAAGGAAAAGGCACAACTAGTGAGGCTCTCTGAAGCGAGTCGAGATAGCCGAGTGGCAGCGTGAGGTATCCAAGAATGGAAGGTTGCAGCATCGAATCCCGGTAAGTTTCAAGAATAAATTTGGAAATAAAACTATATACGGCACGTGATTACTATTATGTTTCCATTTACATGCACGCTAGTAGGTACACCCCAAGAAAACCTTGATGACGTAACTGGAATCGGAAAATTTTTGAGAGAAAAAAAACACCTTTTATGGTATTATGGATGAGGTATTCCATAAAGCCCTATCTCAGAGGTTTTCCATAACACCAAAAAAAAGATGGAGTATTTGTGACAAGCAAAACACCTTTTTTTGGTATTCTGAAGTACCTTTTTTTCTTACAGTGTAGGAAAAACCAAGAAGATGCATTAATGTAGTTAACTTGAAACTTGATCTGATCAAACGATATAAGCTGTACATGTACATGGGTGGGATACTGGAGATTACCTATATTTTAGAGATGGCAACCCTGCCAATATAAGACGAACTTAAGTTAGGTTTTCCTATGTTATTGTATTTGTATACGTTTTGGATTTAGTCAATGAAATGGCGGAGTTCGGGCCTAACAACGTTACTGCAGACTAATCCAGACTTATATTTCCGCTTCAACTTGGACGTTATGACCTTAGCAATATCTGGTTTCACCAAGATAGTGTCAACAAGACATAGCACATATCTTGTTGGACATGCAACAATTGAGAAAATCGGAGGTGTCACACCAAAAATGCAACAAAATATAAACAACATGCAGCTTTGTTCAAGAGCTTCAACAGCGTGAAGAATAAATAGTGTCCACTTAAGACATTGTTTTCAAAACAGACTGAAGATCCAGTTTCAAAGTTCAATACAAAGTTCTATATAAAAGGTTTAGTAAATAAATGTGTGACATTCTTCAGAAATAGGCAATTTCCCGTGTCACCACCCTGTACTTGTTCATATCAAGTTTTTCAAATAATTCATAATTTTTCGAGTCAAGTCGTCTTCTACTTATTCAATTTTCAAGTACTGGAAAAGTAACCTCCTTCAAATTTCACCCCTGAACCAACGTGTTAAATTCAGCACCTCAGCACCATTGCCTCATGCTACGATTTTGAGTAGTTCACTGGCAAAGTGACTGTTTGGAAAATTTTCTCATCTTTCGTGAAGCTATTATACAAGTAATTAACCAACTAAGGATCATTGGTGAATCAACTCCGGAAATGGAGGCTGCACGTGATCGGCGTATCGAAGCTGACATGTCAGACCAGGCTGGACAATGGTCGCCAGCGCGTATTGGAAATCACACAAAGACAATTAAGCGTAATCGGGTAGCGGATTAATGGATGTAAATATAATTAATGGCCCCTCTGGTCATTAAACGACGAACTCGGGGTGGAAGGCGGGTGGACCGGAAGGCATTGGTGCACGTATTTCGGTCATAAACAATGGACCAGAGCTGATTATCTGATCAATACCGTGGCCACTCTTCGCGCTCAATTAAATACGGCCACTTTTGGTAGAGAAACGTTACGAGCATTCACTTAAAATGCACTAGATCAATTGTTCTAATTCAACCACTTGCGACATGCCAGTGATCCTCACGCCATCTAGCATCAGTTTTACACATCACCACGTAAAAATGGATATATGCATAACGGCAATCAAAAATTAGTGATTTATAACAAATGATACTTTTTGGTAATTTAAGAAATGTGTTCTAAAGTTATCTTGACTAGATTATTGATTGAATATTCCAACAACCATCACGTAAGATAAGTGCCCCGACCGAAGGCACTAAACTTACTCAGCTCCTTGTGTATTTTATTATTTTATAAGGTAATAATTGTTTAAAGCGTAATTATGCTTGTAACAATACGCCCATATCTTTTTCATGTTAACATATCTTAGACAACATTTTTATTCGTTGAAATCTAACATGAAAACCCCGCCACGCTAATATTTTGTAGTTAAGTGATAATGTTAGTGTTTTGTTATGTGTTATGGCAACTGATTAAGAACATTTTTCTACTTCAACCAACACAGAAATTGCAAAATGAAAATTAAGGTAGGCGAAATAAAAGCGCATACATTATACAAGTACCCAACATTTTCAAAACATCGAAACAAGGATCTATCGTATCAAAATAGGCACGTGAAATATTAAATTATTTGACATGACGATTACGTGTGCCGACGTGTACAAACTGAATACAGGTTACATCATGTTCAAGATTACATGAACCCTAGTTCGTATTTAGAATACCACATTATGCTTTAAAGTTTTGTTCACAAATGCCAACTCCCGATTTACGAACCATAAATGTCGGAAATCCCTTTACTTAAATTTGGTTTACTAGAAGAATTAAACCATAGGAACACTACACCGTATGTGCTAGCTGACTGGGGTACATGTTTTAATAACGAGCCTAGAGGTCCACTGTACTTGCAAATAGCATTTTCATTTATTAAAAAATTGCTTACTTTTACAAATAAAACAGAAAAAAAGATTAAAATACTTGCAGAGGTTTTTGTCTTAGACAGCGTTAACCAAAACACTAAAAGAATTATTGATATTTTAATTTCACCGCAAGGATGCATTTCTATCCTTAGACTTAACACTGTCAATGCGAATGCCAATAACTCGTTGTGTTATAGAAATATTAAATTTAAATGAAATATTCCCACAGAAAACATAACCTTTAGTAAACAACAAATTCCAAACTTTAGTGAAAGAGTCTAAATAATAAACTTTAGTGAAAGATTCTCAAAAATACTGAACTTAGTGAATGATTCTCGAAAAATACTACTTTGGTGGAAGATTCTCAAAAAATACTACACTTTAGTGAAGGACTCTCAAAAATACAACACTCTAGAAAACACAGAAAACTTAAAAATAACCTTCAGTAAAAGAGAAGTTCTAAACTTTTAGTGAAATATTCTAGAAAAATACTAAACTTTAGTTAAAAGATTTAAAAAAATACTAAACTTACTAATGAAAGATTCTCCTAGAAAAATACTAATTTAGTGGAAGATTCTCAAAAAATACTACACTTTAGTTAAAGATCCTTGAAAATACAGCACTTAAGTAAACGATTCTCAAAAATACTAAACTTTGGTAAAATATTTTCAGAAATACTAAACTTTAGAGAAATATTTTCAGAAATTCTAAATTTTAGTAAAATACTTTCAGAAATACTAAACTTTAATAACATATTCCCAGAAATTATAAACTTTAGTGAAATATTTTCAGAAATACTAAACTTTAATGAAACATTCTCAGAAATACCAAACTTTAGGGAAATATTTTCAGAAATACCAAACTTTAGAGAAACATTCTTAGAAATACTAAACTTTAGTGAAACATCTCACAGAAAATATACTAAACTTTAATGAAAGGGTAAAAAGTTAGCCTTTTCTATATAAAAGTTCCATCTTTCGTTCAGCAATTAGCACGAAAGGTCGCACCAAAGATAGGAAACAATATGACCCCTTATAAGCGGGCAATCACTGCATGCTTCCAAGCCATGCCAGTTCACCACCTCTACAAAAGGCTGCTAGCGAGTGAAAATGAAAATTCAATATTATCGAAGCAAGGGGGAGATAATTTCATAAAGTTTCCAAGAGGATAGCTCGGTCCGCAGGGCACCTGGCGTGCATGATTAATAAGATAACGCTATTGTTGATTGTGATAAATGATTTTCGGCGCTTAATTGCGATTAATCATCTACGCCATCGAGGAAATGCCGAAAGAAGGTGTCCGAAAAGTACGAAATGAAAAAGTTTAGAGTTTCACTTGAAGAGGGGGAGTTGGCAAAAGGTGAGTTTTAAAGTCCTCTGCAGATGAGTGCAAAACGAAATTCCGGTCAATGCGACGTAATTTCGAGAAATTGGATGCATTAAACAAATCGAAAGTTACCTCAATTATCAGAATATGCATGTACAACAAATACATTTCGGAAGTAGTTTTCTTCGCGGATGTATGCACTTCAAATTTAATTTGCACGTTTGATCTCCAATATTGCCAAAATTTCGATTTACACCTGTAGCTGCAGATGACAGATAAACTGAACTATAGCTAAGGCAATAAAAAAAAGTATTTCTCTCCCCATAGTTTAGTCACTTCAAAACATTATTGCAAACAAAATATTCATTTCTAATAATAATAATAATATTAATAATAATAAATATTTCAAAAATTATTCTAGAAAAAACGAAAACTTGGCAAAACGTTACTTTTGGACTATGTACAGTTGTATACCATGTGTGATAATATTAAAGTATTAAGGTATTAAAATTCACACCTTCAATATTTAACTCCGAAAATGCCCCTTATTTTTATATACAGTACCTCCAACGCTTGCAAACTTATTAAAATTCCAAATTAAGTGAAACAATTTTCGATGCTGCACGTTATTCTCCAAGTTCAACCTTAGTTTTGTGCCAAATTTACTCAGACAGTAAAATCTTAATTATGGTCAGCTTTTTAAATATTCACAACGGTGCTTTTAGAAAGGCCTTAATCCATTTTTTTTCATTACGCTTTCAATTCAACCAAAAAGGCAAGATTCACTTGCAACATATTTTTAACATTTACACATTTTATTAAACTTATTCACGTACATCTTCCGGGAAAAAAAATAAAACACTAAGCGGCACATTTATTCTTGGAAGAGCGGTTTCTTTAGAAACAAGTGAGGCTGCATAAAATGTTGCATTTGTTTGACTTGCAAATTGATGTTTATTTAATTTATTAAATGTCATTTCTTAGACAAGTGCACATACGGGTGGAAAACTTTGTTGGGGGAAAATTGGAGTATGGATCAACGCTGATCTCAAAACGTGCACGCTTGTCTTATACAGTACAAATACCTGTACATGCATTTAGTTGGCATTCAGGCCTCGCTCTCCGACCTTCCGGAAATTTCCGAATCTAAGCGCTTCCGGGCTAACATTTCACGCGGATATGAAAGGTTACAAAACTAATAAAGACAAAATTGTTTGGCAAGCCAGGCATGCTCGCTTTTACCTTCCATGAATTGGATCGAGCCTGGTTCTAAAGAGCATGATGGAATCGAAAAGTTAAAAAAATGGCAGATTTTAATTAGATTGACCCCATTTCATTGGCTAATTCAATGAAAGTCTCAAGAGGCGAATTGAAGGTGGGAAAAAAACCTGAGGTGGTTTTATTCCGCCCATAAATCGAAACATTGCGTAATTAAATTGAAATTGAAAGCCAATGAACAATTTAATTTTGCAACGAGACATTTTTTCCACTATAAGATAGTTAATACTTCATTGAAAATTATACTCAGGTAATTTTCGCCATGCAATGGAATGATTTAAATGTCCCGAGACAATGGCACGATGACGAAATCAGCATAAAGACTATTCAACTAACCAATCATTCAAATAATCGTTTTTTCCACTCTAGCTTAAATATTTTCTGCAGATTTTTCATAAATAGAAAAAAATGTGAAATAATTTTATATAATGAAATACTGCGTACTATGAAATGGAACATTGCGTGAATAGATTGGAATATATTGAATGCTCCTTCAAGACGAAATCACATTACGAAGGAAATGACCGGAATTGGATTTATTGAATTGAGGCGTGAACCGAAAGATACTGATTGCAGTTCAAATACGCCGGTTGAATTTTATGAGGCAAAAGATTGGTCATTGTGCATGGAAGTGCTACAGAAACTAGCCGCGAGATTTACGTTTAGGGACGTGATCAAAAACATCATTCGCATCACGCTACAGGCATGGCTTTGAATTGCAGATAAAAACAAGGACCGTAAAATCATTAAGAATCATAAGAAGAAAGTTTATATCCGGAAATAAATGGCGAGAAATTGCAGGAAAGTTAGGGTATGGTCAGTGTGCTTGGTGGCGCCTTTGCACTTATTTGTACATGGTTCCCAGAATGGATAAAAGTAACGACAATACAAATCTCTCTAGCATTCAAATCGTACATGGCTACAGTTTTAACCAAAATTGATCTGTGTGCCACTCTGTGTCTTAAAAATCTGCTTTCAGATTTCCAAAAAAACAACGTCGAAAGCTTATCAACGCTTCTTGCAAGCTCAGCCTGGCTCGGCTTAGCTTTCTTTGTGTGCGCCATCATTTCTTATCCCGCATGGTGGCGCTCGTGTACGCCGAGTGGTAAGCGCCTGCAACAAGCATTCAGCGTGTTCTCACCCTTACACGATTAATACATTTTCTCGCAGTAAACTATATTGCAAAATCTCTTGATATATCTCTAGCACACACACATTTCCTTTTTAGACATGCAGTGCCTTAGACGAGCGACTCTATTGATATACCGTATTCGAAAATACATGGGCTACATCGCTCCATACACTAGGTGCAGCAATACGTTTTTTTTTTCAGTTAAAATCAACAGCCTGCGATTTCTAGCAATTTATTTCCGGATATACAGTAATTTGCCTCGGGTGTGACGACCTTAAAGAGACAATACCCTTGCAAAAATATCAAGGTATTTTTAAAGTTGCTGATAAGCGAAAAAATTTGACGTGACGTCAATTTTAATATGTTATCTGCAACCAGGACAAGTTGATAACAGCTTTGCTACAACTCAATACAAACTAAATACTCCAAGCTATGTACAGAGAGTGACAACATTCATCGACCAAAACTCGCATCATAGATTGAACGTCTGAAACAACATTGGTTTGCCCGGCACATCCGTGTTGAAAAAGTGAAGCTAGTTCTGCAAACTGCTTGAAGTAGGCCTACAGTACGTGCTAGATACTTTCGTCAAACTTGAGTTAATGTATGTTTATGTGCGGGTGGTTTAACTTGGAAACGAATTGAGAAACTCGTGACATGACACCCACCATGGCCACCAATCAAAAGCCGAACAAAGTCGGCAGATGGTGGGCGAAATCGGCATTGAGATGAAATATTTGAAAACGAAACGCAATACGCATACATTCATCGAGGCGCGAGAATGGCAGTCTTTCATTGGTCCATAAATCTCTCGACGAAAGCACGTGAGCGAAAGGGCAAGCTGTCCACTGCATAATTAACGGTCAGCTCGTGAATTCAGGTCTCTCCATTGCGCTAATATGAAAATGAGCAATTGCGCCATAAAAGCAATTACGCCATCGTTCGCTCGGAAATTAGGCTGGTGCGCCCGGGTCCTTCATTAAGAGCACCCTTCGTGGAATTTAATTATGTCAGTTTAAAATTTATGATCCCATAGTACTGGCAAGGATTCGTGCCCAAAATGTTTATGACTCAAAAGCGTATACCAGTCATGTACATCGCTTCAACGAGAATGGTGCAAACTCTCGCGCCTATAGGAGTAAAAATTTTCTATAACTTAACCTAGAAATGTAGAAAATCACGGTATTTTTTTTATTACGAATTTACTCACGGATGGAAGCTCACCGGTTCAGACACCAAAAAGTTGAAAATAGAAATGAAAGTATAGGAATAAGCGAGTATGCACGTTTGCCTTTCTACGGATGCAAACATAGAGGGCGCTACCGACTGATTAATTCACAGCTTATTAAAATGTCGAATACAGGAATTGTATATTTATTGCAAATACCACATGATTCATATTACGTTATTAAAAAAGTTTCTTTTCCATTGAAATGAAGTTGTTTCAGCAATCTAAACGATGGAGCCCCTGAAAATGTCATATTATTGAGGGAAAATCGTTTCTGTTTTTGGAAAAGTTGGAAAAACTTTCCGAATTTAAAATTTGGAAAGATTTCCATTAATAACTTGACAAGTTCAAGCCCAGATTATTCGGAAAAGCTAATCGGAATGTTCTCTATCTTATTTGATTGGAAAGTTTTCCAAAGAAAATCTTTCCATATAGAGACTCTCTGGTAATTTCAGAAACCTATAATCTATTGTTTCATAATAAGGAAGTGTTTGTAACTAAGAAAAAGATGTATTACTGTATTAATGTTTGGTAGAACTTTTTCTACATGTTGGCTGCATCATGCATGTATACTCAAAGTCATACGAATGCGAAGAATGCAGACAATCGTAGAAGAAGTCTTTCTTTGTGATTCCTTAATTCGTGGAAATATTCAAAAGAGTCTCCAGACACGCCAGCAATTACACTGTACAATGTAGATGTCCTCTAAAATGGCTCATATTCGCCACTTAAGTTGCGAATAGCTCGAATATGGAACTTGAGCATCATACAGTATACGAGCTTCAGATATCATTGGAAAAGGTTCATGTTCGTCAATCAGATGTGAACAAACCGAAAACGAAACTCATGGATCAAGTTGCGATGCCGTATAGGCCCTGGAAGCCAATCAAAATGTCAATTCCTTAAATGTTTAAAATGAGAATTTAATAGCGAAAAAGAAAATATACAAATTGTACACTGTATATTAAAATGAAGCGACACTCGAATGTGAAAATTAATACCGGAAGCCCGGTGGTACCGCAATCGATATCGCTGCGTACATCATTTTATCCATGGTGTGATAAAAAGAGCGGTACAATATACAGTGTAGATCTTTAGGCCATTAAAAAATTCCTAATTTCAGACCAGGCTAGTTTAGAATTCCATTATATACTTCACCCTACAGTCAGTACATGCATTTAACAGGGATTAGCGAACTGGTAAAAGCCCTCTTAAAATGGACGGCGAGCAGAAAAATTAAATACTAACGTTAATTGATGGAAAAAAAAGAAAAATATAGCTTATGCTTTTAAATTTGTTTTTAGTAATATATTGCTCCAAACGCTAAACAAAATATATTAAAATTGAGAGTTTTGATGCAAAAGTTTGATGCAAAAAGCGTGCAAAACGAAAAAAAATCTTTTAGGCTACTTCGGGGCCCCGTATATATATATATATACATATTTGCTGTTTGCTTCATGGCCACACCATTATTCGTGCCGGGTTGGATTCGCTCTATCGGTAAGTATAGCCCGGGCATCGCCGGGCCTGTAACCAGCTAGTTCTGTATATATACAGTAAACAAATTCTAACGTCAACTAACATCTATACCTTTCCCATAATTATTAAAAAAAATCAAAATTTAGCATAAAAAAATTTAGCAAAAAAAAAAACAAAAAAAAAACCTAAGTATTTTTTTAATATCGCGGGACTAGCAGAAATTCCGCCATAGTTTGTCAATTACGTTGTGCAACAATAAAGTGCAGTCATCTGTAAATATTTGCAATTATTTATGCACATCCACGCGAACAAGCCCGGCTCTTAATAATAAATTCAAAATGCGAGCGAGCTATAATGCGCGCTTGTATAGGCTCATGAGAGAAATCCAATTAAGAGTTATGAAAGAAGGATATTAAAATAAAAATACACTCATGCAGATAACAGGGGCACCGACCGTGCGGTCGGATCCCTCCAAATTAACACGCGTATTAAATCAAAGATATATTTACCAATACTCGCAAGGGTCCTCAATCTCCACCCCCCAAAAGCTCATGGAGGCGTTACAGGTCCAATTTGGACTTGGAACGAAAATGGTGTGCGAATCGTGATTCCATGCATAGGGTATTAAATTTTAATTAAAATGTTACCCATAGCCGAGTGGAAGGCGAGGGAGGAAGAGACTTTTTATGGAGACATTATCATTATTAGTCCAAGTGCGGTGCGAATGTCTTTTGCGGATGTTCGAAAGATTCCCTATAGTGTCAACAAACGTACAGGAGCTAGTAACCTTAGAAACACGACTCTGAATTGAAGATTTCAGACTTGAAAGAAGTTTCAATCAGAACCTAATGATGGTTTAACTTGCATTCGAAATGAAAATAGTTATACTGTACTTGTAAAAAATAAAAGCGGTAATAAAGTAACTTTGGTCTTCAAATTTTCCCTGAATTCTGCACGTGCACGGATGTGCACAAGATTAAAAAACACTTAAATGCGCTGAATAAACTCTTCATTTCAATCAACTTCATTCTCACTAGTTTGAATATGAGGACAAAAAGTTAACTACTATAGTTGGATAATACGTGCAAAATTGACAAATATTATTAAGACCAAGCCGCGTTCGGTTCTCACCGTAAGTTCAAGGAAACAAGCGCCTTCGGTATGGTAAAAAAATAACAGTCACCATGCAGAGTAAGGGTACCTACACAACGAGCTTCTTTTTTAGCCGAAAGCGACTGACATGAGCGCATGCCGAGTATAGACTTTTTCAGCCTGCCTCGGCTCGGTTTAGGCTGAAAAATAAGCTCGTTGTGTTGGTTGGTTGGTTTGTGGATTTTTAACGTTGGCCTATTTCTGCACACGAGGACTAAACACCAACGCCAGGGGATGTG
>JAQGBX010005118.1:0-14201 GCA_034698745.1 Megaphyllum sjaelandicum | reverse complement strand
AGATACGACATGCTGTCATCTGCAGTTACACACTGCAACAAACCATATTGACAAAATTGAGCAGACGACAGAGGAAACACGATAGATACGACATGCTGTCATCTGCAGTTACACACTGCAACAAACCATATTGACAAAATTGAGCAGACGACAGAGGAAAATTAACACGATGCTGTCGTCTGCATTATCATCGATATCGTGCAGACAAAGCGTTGCTAGCAGCACAACCGCCAAAAAGGTTGGGTATTTTCCCCTTTCATCTCACCGACAATCTACACGGGAACGCCAAACTTGGTTTGCAAACTTGATTTTCTAGTTTTTAGTTTGGCCAAAACAGTTTGCTACGCTATTTTTTTCGTTACCCTAAACCAGAAAAGTTTCAAGTTTGTAGTTTTTAGTTTTGGTTTGTTTGGTTTGGTGATAATGTGTACCCGGCTTAATGATGGACACTCTGCACTTGTCGAATCAGGTTTCCAATCGTCTTCAGGTAGGAAAAGCTCATTGAAAAACGAAATATACGTGAAAACTTTCATTGAATCCTGCATTCGAGGCCCTGGTGGCTTTTTCAGTTGTTGGTTTTTTTTTTTCAGCCATTCACGAAAGAGGTTTTGCATATTTCGATTTACTCTCGTCTCTCATTGGACCAACACCGTCTCACTGTAGTACTGGTTTTAAAATTTCCAGTGTTGTAATTGCATTGCACCAGTAGGCCTGCTGGGAGGAAACATTAATTTGGAAAGATGAAAGCATAAATTGTCACTCACAACGTGGGCAATTATACTGCCAGATCTCATAGTTTGCAACAAAAAAAAAAGACTTGGGCAGGGTTTAAAAACTTGGCAATTGTACATTTAAAATCGAACTTAGCTGGCTTCGCATGCACCGATTGAGTTTGAATTTCCTTACGGACGTTATTTTCCAAAGTGCGCTAAAAATGTCGTGTTTTCTGCATCCTTAATCAGTTTTTGTTTGTTTGTATTCCCATTGTCGAGTGTATAGGTGCGTTGAGCGCAAAGGCATGGAAATGTACGTGAGGATGATGTCAACCCTAAGCTGATAAGCTCCAGGTCTTAAGCCTTTCTCCGTTAGCCCGCAGCACATTTAAAGTGTCTTTTCAAGCTTAATCATTAGCTGGATAACAAAAATGAGCCACTTTAATACTGCTCGCACTTAATGCCTTTCCTTTTTCAAACGATGACACGCATACTTGAAAATGACTTAGCCACTTCTCTAATTGCGCAGTTCGTGAACATGCTAAGTAAATCGCGCATTGCAACCCCCCTCGTAATTGTCTTTTTGGAAAATGCAGAAGTGCATGGCTGCGAAATCAACTGTCTCGTGTATCCTTCGAGGGTTTCTTGGATTCGGCAAGATTTGAAGGGTGCAATGCAGGAAACGAGTTTTTTTCAAAAAGTTGAAAGATGGCGGAACTTTTGCGCATAATGTCCTCGTACAGACTACGACAAACTGCGAGCAAATAACGATATGCGGTTTTCCCAAAATCTCTGTTTGTCCAGATTAGTTTCAACAAACGGAGTGTACACACTATGGCAAACCTTTTTTCAACAAACGCATCTGCAAAGCAGACGATTTTCAGGCAATGATCTGCTTTATTATAATCATATACTCATGGAACATTATGCAAACGGTTTGTTCCAGATTATTTTTTGGTTTGTTCGTTTGTCCGAAATTGTTTGTAGCATTTTTTTTTTACAAACCAATTAACAGGGTGACCACAGGTCAGGGAAGTCAGGGAAAATAAGTGGTCAGGGAAATTTTCCCAAATAAAAGCAAAATGCTATCCATGCACTGTCTGCTAGCAGCTCCATCCCCAATCCTCTTCAGCTAGACTCGTAACAAAATGTAGTGTATTGCCAAGCTTCTCATTGCAATTGTTGTTTTATTTTTCATTATGACAAAAGAATTTTGGATTTTAGTCAGGGGAAAGTCGGGGAAATTGAAAATGAAAATGTTGTGGCCACTCTGATTTCTGGTTCTACGAAATCTTTTCCAGATTCCGTCCTAGGGGATGGACGAATAAAGCTTCGTTTAAGACGAATTTCGATTTCGGTTAAAATGAATTATGGATTTTCCAGTTCCTAAACATCCGCGAACAAGGGTATGGACGAACGATGTGAATTGTTACGTTTTTGAGGCGAATTCCGAATTAGGATGTTACAATTTTTTCGGTAATAACGAATGAAAACGATGGGGAATTCGGATATTACACATTTTCGGTTGAAACGAATGAGTTTTCCAGTTCATAAGCATCCCTGTTCTAGGGTATGGACGAATGATTTTGCTTCGTTTAAGACGAATAAAGATTTCGGGTATTGCAAATTTCCGTTTAAAACGAAGTCGTAATTCAGATATTGAATTAGGCTTATTGTAGAAGATATCTACACTTACACGAGTTCACGAAATGCTGCTGACATTATAGAATTTTATGTAACTTACGCCCATAATTGCACTCCAGGAAACTTGTCCGTATGGTCAAACAGTGTTCAATATGACTGCTATTCCCCAGGAGTTGATGTAGAAATAATGAAATTGTTTACGAAAATAGCTGGTTTCGAGAGTTTATCTGCACTTTATCTGAACAGTTTGACAAAATTGGTTGCGTTAATTTTGATAACATCCTGATATTCTCAGATATTTTTACGATTAAATTCGTAAGATTAAACCTATGGTAAACAATCGTTCCCCTCAATTTACAGTACGTACATAATGCGTTTCAGAAAACCTGTCCGAATTTTGAATATGGATTTTCAAAAAGAATTACACTGTATTGAAAAAATAGCTAATGCCTTCCTAGTCTTGCTTCTGATGCATCGTTCCAAAGATAGTTCAGATTTTGGAAATGCTTGGAATCAGCTCCATGGTGGTTTGTTCTACATTCTTAAGAATTACGAGACTGTCTGAGTAGCTTGACAAAACTGGTTGCTTTGATTATCTCAATATTTGTACATGAATTCATTGACCATTTCATGTGGAAACTAGTAATATTGAATGGAACCTTTTGTGTTCTCAAACTTTAGTGGAAGGTTGACTTTCGGCCGGCACATTTCACTGAAGTTTGATTCTCAAAGTTTCTAGTCCAAAATATATTAAAATGTTGCACACTAATATACATGTACGAGACATGATACAACTAAGAAACTTTGACGCTCTCCCATTTTGTGGCTTTTTTATTGTATCCTGCAATTTAAACTTCTTAAAATGGCATCCTGTGATTCTCACCAACAGCTGGCGCTTAAAACAACTCGTACTTTCGATTATTTTTACAAGTGTAAATATGCGTTCTGAAACAGTGTGAACTGGATATCAAAATCAATGTTCATGTACTTTCCTAATATCCGTATAACGAGGATTTATTTAACCGCAGCTGTAACCAACTGGAATACTCTCTTTGAATTAAGACAATAAATATAGCAAATGTGTTAATTTTTGACGCTAAGAGTATTTTCGAAACGTGTATACATGTACTTGTGATGTCACTGAACGCATCAAAGACCGCACTCGGAGTGCAGTGGCAGTAAGGGGGAAAATCTGAAAATGTAAACTAAAGAATAGGGTTTTTTTAATACAGAAACCACTTCAAAGCAGAAGAAGCTTTCAAAACGTTTCAAATATTATGAGGGAAAAATATCATTCGGGGAATGGCAAGCTGTCATTATTTAATAAAATTCAGGCCCCAGACATGGAAAACCGGAAAACGTCAGGGAAGAATGACTTATTTTGAAAAAGTCAGAGAAATTCAACGTATTAATGTTGCCACAATCCAAAATTAACGTTTAGAAGTGGTCAGCTCAGGGCCCATTTGCAAAATGTGTAAAATTTTCCCAGTAAAAATTTGCAAAATTTTCTCCAACTTAATCCAAAGGACAAATTTGCAAAATTTTCAACAGTTTCCGAGTACAAGTTTGAAACATTTTCAACTGTTTTCGAGTACAGATTTGTAAAATCTTCAACAATTTCCGAGGAGAGATTTGCAGACTTTTCAGCAGATTCCGAGGACAAATTTGCTAAATTTTATACATTTTCCGAATGCAAATTTGTCAAAATTTCAAAAATTGTTCATGCTGTTGCAAAATTCGTTTACAATTTCTTTTTAATTTTCAAATTTTCTCTAAATTGTTATTAGTAAATTTCGCAAAATATTGAATATTGTCCTGCAGTGACGAATTTTCAAAAATTGTGGATAAAATTGGCATACATGTACGTCAATTTTGACATTGCCATATTGCTCAGGTAAATTTGTTCAAAAACCTGGAAAAGTCATAAAAGTTGAAAATGAAATTTCCTGCAAACCCTGAAATTAATTACCGTACATGTAATAAAGGCATGGATTCTGAAAGGGGCAAAATGAACACACCAAAATCTGCTTAAGCAACCCTCCCAAACTACTTAAGCAAAGCAATACACCTGCTTCAGCTTCAAGTACTTTCATATTTGCCAATGAAAACTAACAATTTCATTTTTAACATTGCCTAGAGGCGTTTGGAAACCAAGATGGCAGCCAAGGTTGTGCTGTCAGACTATGGCGCTCCTTTCGCGGCCGATTTACTGTCTAGATAAGGTCGGTCCTAAATAGGCGACATCTGCTCTCTAGTCAAGGGTGATTCGGGTGGGGGATACATACTCTAGGACGGAACCTTGTTTCCCCCACTTAAATTTTGGTTACTTGGTGGTTTTGCGTGCCTGACGCAAACAAAATAACCTATCAAAATACAACAACAACTCATCAATTACAATGTAAACGTTAGGAAGGAAATCACTAAATCAGGCTTATTTGCCAGGGGTCTCATTGTGAGGGGTGGATATCAATGCAGTATTCCCAATTATAAGGCCTTGTCCTACTTGAGTATGTACATGTATACAGGTGTCTTGTTTCTCTGCCACCCCTCAACCCCAAATTACACCTCTTGTACGTAATTCTCCTATATTTTCAAGGAAAAACCTAGATTTTTTTGTAGTAACTTTAAGTGGATTTTAATGAATGAAAATTCACTGCTAGGAAAGTTTTAAAATTAAAATATATTTGTAAAAACTTCCATTGAGTTATATTTGTAATGAAATTTTTGACTAGTTGTAAAAAAATGTCAAATCGGTTAATAAACATTAAAAATCTGATCTTTTCTCTTTAAAATTTAATAAATATTTAACAACAAGGTTCCACAAAAACACAATGTTCTTTAATTTGAAAAATGTACTAATGACAATTTTGAATTTTTTCTTGAAAATTTATAAAGGAAAATGTGTATTTTTTTTTCAAAATTAACATGAAAAATCTGAATGAAAATTAGTATGAAAATTTGACACATTTGCTGTCGGAAAATGTTTCTCTGAAAAGGTGGAGAATTTTGCAAATTTGTCCCAGGAATCTGTTGAAAGTTTTGAAAAATTCTCCTCGGAAACTGTTGAAAACTTTGAAAATTTGGGGAAACCTATATTATATTACGAAAAGTTTGAAAATCTTGCAAATTTGTTGTCGAAAATGGTTGAAAATTGTGCAAATTCATCCTCGGAATAACGTTTTAAATGTCTTTGGAAACTTTTGAAAATTTTGAAAATTTGTACTCTGAAATTGGTGGAAAATTTTAAAAATTTGTCCTGGGGTAATTTTTAAATTTTGCAAATGGGCCCTGCATGAACTAACCACGTGGAAACATTAATTTTGTATTGTGACAACATTAACACGTACGTTGAATTTCCCTGCCTTTTTAAAAATAGGTCACTCTTCCCTGGCTTTTCCAAGCATTTTCAAGTTCCCTGACTTTTCTAGATTTGCCGGGTCTGGAGGAACCCTGTGTAATGTAATTATCTTCTTTTAAAATCGATTCTTTGACAGACTCTTGAGAGAGTATCTTCTTTAGGTACTTTGAGAACCAAAAACAGGTTTTAATGCAACTTTTTAAATTGAAACAATTACACCGACAAAATTTATTTGGGATGCACCCTGATAAAACTAATGAGTTTTATAGCGATGTTTGTTTCTTTGATTGATTTACAAGCTCTAAAAATCTAATTCTTAACACATTAATGACGAAATTACAACATTTACTGCCATTTTGCCACCACCATTTGTAACGTAGGAGGTAGATTTGATCTTTTTGATTAAACAACTACATTTGATTGATTGATAAATACAGAGTGCGTCAAAAACATGTAAATACTTACATGGAATGAACCTTTAAAATTAAATTTTTGTTTTCCCCAAAAAATGAGAGAAAGGTTATAGGAGAAAGAATGCATACAGCATGTTGTGACAAGCTTAATATGCTGATAATGAGTTATGTTGCTAAATGTTGATTATAGTAAATTTATTTTCAACTTTCAGTGTCAAAATAATTGTACCATACCGTATACAATTACAGGGTTCCCTCAGATCTGGAATAGTCAGGGAAAAATTAATTATTTTGAAAAAATCAGGGATATTCAACGCATTGCTGTTGTCACAATCCAAAATTAATGCTTCTATCGTGGTTAGTTCGGCGCCCATTTTCAAAGTTTTTAAAATTTTCAACAAATTCAGAAGATAAATTTTCAAAATTTTCAACAGTTTTCGAGGAAAAATTTTCAAAATTTTGACAGCTTCCGAATATAAAATTGCGAAATTTTCCACGTTTTCCGAGATCAAACTTGCACAATTTTAAGTTGTTTTCGAGTATAGATTCGTAAAATTTTTCACAGCAAATCCATGAATTTTTTTTTCCAAATTTTCAACAGATTCTGAGGACAATTGCAAAATTCTCAACATTTTCCGAGTACAAATTTTCAAAACATTTCACATTTCCGAATCCACACAGGACAATATTCATCAATTTATTCACATGTAAAATTAAAAAAAAAACTTTTCATGCGAAGTTTGCAACAGTGTTTAAAAAAAATGGAAAAGTCAGGGAAGTTTAATTAATATGAAATTTCTGGGGGAATCCTTAACAATTGTAATCAATATTTAGCAACATATTGCAACAATATTCATTATATATACAATGTACATTCCTTATTCATTTTATAACGTTAACCTTTCTCCTAGTATATTTTTCTTCAATATAAGTACATTTTATATAAATTCAGTGTTGAAAAAACAAACTTATTTTAATTGGACAACCCCCATATTACTTATATATGGGGGACTTTTTATACTTTTTTTTACTTTTAAGGCAGATTCGGAATTTTCGATTTTTTCAAACACTTTCATGTAGTGGTAAAAATGTGGTTTCAAGTAGCAATGGAGCCTTTGATGCCGTGCTTTTAGTTTATGGAAGAAATCCAAACAAATTTCTTCTGGGGGCTCTGGATTTTACTGGTTCCTCGAGTGCCTTTTTTGGAAGAATTTCGACAACGTTAAACAGCTGGCAAAGCTCAGGGCAAATTAATAGTAAACCCAGGACAACTATTTAAAACGGCAGGGAGCTCGGCAAGTATTTGGCCATGAAAGCATAATTTTGGAGGAAGCACTAGGGGAATAACTCAAACTTTACGTTTGCCTTCTTGAGGAACGTGTAATGCTTTTTTGAACTAGTAATTTGTTGGAAGCGTTTTAGAAAAATAATCGAGCAAGTCTCGTAAAACTGCGAAACTGTGCATGGGGGCTCTGAGGAAATTTGCGAAATATTTGCTTAAGTCGAGCCTAGCTTATTGCAAAATAAACATCCCAAGTAGTCTTTGGGTTTGCCCAGGGAAATGCATGTCTTTTTAACATGCTTCAAGTGCACATCACTCCTGAAGGCAATCTAATCACATGTTCAAAGCTGAGGATGATTACTTTACAAGTGCCCAACAGAAATAACAAGCACGTCTTAAGAGGGTCTACCAGTGATCAGTTGAAAATTTTTCGATTAGTTGTTGGCATAAAATTATAACTTTTTTCATTGATTTTTATTGTCCGTATTTAAAAATTCAATATTTAACTTCCCTGACTTTTCTAGGTTTTTAAACAAATTTGCCTGACCAACGACAAAATTAACATAAGCCTATGTTATCAACTATTTTGAAAAACGTGTTCTGTATCGATATTTTTTTTGAAAAATTAGCAAGACATTTTTTTTCTTTTTTTTTGAAAAAAATACAAATGTCTATTCAAAAATGTTGGAAGTTTTGCAAATTTGTACTCGGATAAGGTTGTAAGTTCTGAAAATTTGTACTCTGAAAAGGTTCAGAATTTTGCCAATTTGCCCTCAGAATTTGTTGGAAATTTGCAAATGTGTCCTCGGTAATTTTTTAAATTTTTTTGAAAACTGTGGGAAATATGACAATTTAATTTGTACTGAAATTTTGTTAAACATTAATTTTGGATTGTGACAACATTAATACGTTTAATTTCCCTTACGTTTTTAAAAAAAAGTCATTCTTCCCTGACTTTTCCAGACATTTTTAAGTTCCCTGGCTTTTCCAGGTTAATTTCCAGGTCTGGGGGAACTTGATATGGGTAACCAAGTAACTAACCTTGGAAATGTGAATATAAGATGTAGGCCTATAGGTTGTCCATATTTTATTTTGAAATAGACCTTATGCAGATTGCGTTTCCATGCAATCATCACGTGACATTTCCTTCCTTTCATTGGCGAAAATTACCCGAATGCACGCTGCTTAAGTTGTTGATTGGATGAAAATATCACGTGATGCAGGCTCATACGTTTTAAATAAAGAACTAATAAAGAACTGTAAACGAATTGTAAATGATTTTGCACTTGTTATCCGATTTAGAAAATGTAAGGGTCGATAAGTAGCTATCAGTAGCCTAATTTTTTTTATTTTTAATTTTAACGATGTTGATGAAATTTTGCAGATGAATCATGGAATCATGTCAAATTCAGGCAATGTTACACTTCATTTTAACAGTTCTTCAAATTTAGGTCACCCAAATTCTGTACAAAAAGTACAATCAATATAACACGAATTGATCCATACACTGTACATGATCGAAATTCAACTGTAAAGATAAAATGTGGCTGCGATGTTCGGTTTTTAGATTCTATAATATTTGTAATGATCAAGACTTTGCATATAATTATAAACTAAAGTGGTAAACAATGAATCATATTAATGATATTGCGAGTTTCGTATAATTATAAACAAAAATGATTCATGATAATGACATACAGTTGCAAATATATTTGGCTGCCAACTTGCTCTATGAATGACTCATGACAATTAGGCTGTGCTGTCAGACTGATAGGTCATATTACAGCATGGAATATTATCAGGGTTGCCCCAGACCTGGAAAAGTCAGCGAACTTGAAAAGGACCTGGATACTTCTGCAAGGTTAGCTCAATGCTCATTTTCCTAGTAGAAATTTGAAAAAAATTTCCACATTTTCGGAGTACAGATTTGCAAAATTTTTCACATTTTCGGAGTACAGATTTGCAAAATTTTTCACGTTTTCCATGTACAAATTTGCAAAATTTTCCACGTTTTCTGACTAAAAATTTGCAAAATTTTCTACGTTTTCCGTGTACAAATTTGCAAAATTTTCCACGTTTTCCGAGTAGAAATTAACAAAATTTTCCACGTTCTCCGAGTAGAAATCAGTTAAATTTTTCACGTTTTCCGAGTACAAATTAGCAAAATTTTCCACATTTTCCATGTACAAATTTTCAAAATTCTCTAGGTTTTCAGAGAGCAAATTTTTCACATTTTCTGAGGACAAAATTGCAAAATTTCCCACTTTTTCCGAGCCCAAATTTTTAACATTTTCTGAATACAAAATTTTCCCATTTTAAATTTTTTTTTTTAAAAAAAAATCTATGTTAATTTTCAAAATTGTCGTTAGTAAATTTAACATATTTTCCGGTGTCAAATTTGAAAAATTTCAATTTTTCATGTTGTCATTGGTCAGGGAAATTTTTTTTAAAACCTGAAAAAGTCAGGGAAGTTGAAAATGAAATTTCTGGGGGAACCCTGGTTATCCTATAAGTATGAATTCCACTCAACTTCAGAGAACAACTAATGCATTAATGGCCTTTGGACAAAATAAAATAAAACGAGTATTCCTGATACGTTCTGTGCAATTTTGAGCCGTGTAACGGTGTAGGATTTCACTGCTAATATGACGTCAAATTTAATTATGTGAGAGGCCAGCAACAAGGCCTCTTTTTCTAAAAACAATTCCCTGATTCTCCTCAAAGGAATGCTAAGGTAAGCGACTGAAGACAGAAGACTAGTCTATGGTTGTTATTGGTGTTGTACAAGCAGGAAAGTTTGATACACTTTGAGCAAAATACATGTACTGAGACTAGCAAGGACAAATAATTGAAATAAGTTTTGAGTTCCAGTTTTTTCCCATCATAAGATTACTACCCCGAATCTGTCAAAACAGATCTGGGTAGAATTATTTAAAAAGATACTTTCCTTACAATGTACAGAAATAACCAGAGGATTAGTTTTCAATGCTCTGAGAAGAAGACAGCAATACTGCCAAAATGTCAAAATAAATATTGCTCTTTTTAGTAAGTTGGAAAAAATCATAAAGATTCCATCCCAAACGACGTACTTTCTTTTCATCCAATAATATCGATTCATACACGAATGAATACCAGACCTGGAAAACCTATAAAACCTGGAAAAGTCAGGGAAGTTGAAAATGACCTGGAAAAGTCAGGGAAAAGTGGTTTATCTAGAAAAAGTCAGGAAAATTTAACGCAGTCATGGCGATTCAAAATTATTACTTCTACAAGGTTAGCTCGGGGCCCATTTTCAGAGTAGAAATTTGCAAAAAATTTCCACATTTTCGGAGTACAGATTTGCAAAATTTTCCACGTTTTCCTTGTTCAGATTTACACAATTTTCCACGTTTTCTTTGTACAATTTTTAAAAATTCTCTTTGATTTTCAGAGTACAAGTTTTCCATATTTTCCGATGTCAAAATTGCAAAATTTCCCACTTTTTCAACATTTTCCGAATACTAAATTTACCCATTTTAAAAAAATTTCATGCATGTAAATTTTCAAAATTGTCGTCAGTAAATTAAAAAAATATTTTCCTGTGTCAATTTTGGAAAATTTGAATTTTTCACGTTGTCATTGGTCAGGGTAATTTTTTTTTGAAACCTGGAAAAGTCAGGTAATTTGAAAATGAAATTTCTGGGGAAACCCTGAATACGTGAGAAACTTGTATTGGAGCAACATTTATTTCAACTTTTATTTTTCAACAGTTTTGTGGTTTTTGATTCAGGGAACAATAGTTTTGTGGTTTTCGATTCTGGGAATAAAAATTGGAATGCAAATTTAGAAGTACCTACGAGTTTTCTCAAGCGTTAACCATTATGTCTATATTTATATACTTTAACAGCGAATATAGACTCCCGAATCCCGATTATCTGGGGAATTAAGTTGGGGAAAAAAGTACTTCGAATAATTCCCAAAATGCGTAAACATGAGTAAAAATATGTCCAGTTTTTATAAAGTTATATAACTTAAACTACTTTATTACGACATTTTAAAAAACTACTAAATTACAAGTTTGAATTTCTTTGGAAAATACTTATTTTTTTTTGCCGTTTCATGGAAAATTTGTGTATTTTTTGAGAGAACGTTTTTTTTAAATTTTTATTTAAGGAAAAATAGATAGCCAATCGCCATTTGAAAAAAAAAATCTGAATTTCGAAAATTAAGCACTTTCCCATTACATATGTAGCAAGTTTGTCCAGCAAAGGACTCCGGATAATAGGAATTCTAATTTAATGTACGTGTATATATATTTCGAAGTTCTTGATTACGAACTCGCCACATTTGCGTTTATCAAAACTCGCCAATCAGGAATCCAACACGTGACCTTCCTTACATCAATTTATTTATTTCAATAGGACTATAGTTTTCGTTAGAAATTCCATAGGTTTGAACTTATTTATACCGTCAAATTGTGTTTGCTTTGAAAATTTTGCATACTAACTTATGGTATTTTCGTATTTTAAGTATTTTTAACTTATAGTTAGTTATAGCCGAACTTATATTGTTCGGAAACAATTTCATTTTATGAATTTTATGAAACATGGTTTCTGACAAGATTCTTGTAATAGGACAAATTTTTCGAGGCGTTGAGATTTTAAGACCGTGGCATGGAATAAATATGCTATCAAATGATCTTATCTGAAACTTTCATGAAGACTTGTGTTGCAAACTGTGATATTAACACAATTTCGAACACATTTGCATTTATTTAATGCACACAAAAATCCGCCCTCTTATAATGTAAAAAAATTGTCCTAAACAATTTTTAGGGGAAAAAATCCTTCCCAACCCACTACTGAGCTATATTCTGGACATTAAACTAAAATTTTCCAATGGCCTTATTTGCTCATGAAGAAAGACAGTGTGTTGAACACTGTTTTCCAGAGACTTTCCTCATTTGCTTATTTGATCACGTGACCTTCATGTTCATCGAATCATCACTCAGTCCATGAATTTCTTTTCCCTATATTACGCTCAAAATGTCAGAGTATTGAAGGTTGGTTTTCGGAAACTTTCCTCATTTCAGATTGAATTTCTTGCATATTTTTCCCCTTTATTATTTGCTCAGAATTAGCAGTGTATTGAACGTTGCTTTTCAAACACTTTCCTCATTTACGATTCGACAACAAGCTATCCATCACGTGACCATCTAGCAAGTTTTGCAATTATTTACCTGCGATAACAGCATCATTGGTAAACCCTCTCTAATCCATCATTCTTCAGTATCCAAATGTGGGTACTTCCCTCATCAGAGGATCCTCGCAGCGATCCAAGATGGCACAACTCTTTAAAAATAGCCGAGGTTGAAGCAAGCACCACGAGGGGTGCTGCTGACGTCACGTGACAGGCCTATTTGCTAACTACTTGGGCAATCGTTGAGTGAAATTATCAGCACTTGACATAAATCATAGTGGCTGCATTCATGGCTGAAATTCCTGACAGGGTTTTAAAGAAGACCAGATATCCGCTTATCAAAGATTCTCAGATTTATGGACCGGGCCCAGAGTCCATCACTAGCTCCTACAATAAATAAATAGATGTAATAGGAGGTGCGAACCCCTGGTCGATCTCTCGGAGACGCCTTACGAAACCTTCCCTTGCTTAGTCATCACATGCTCCACCACCTCCAACATGTTTGCTTCGAGATAACCCCGCCAGGGACACATGTTCACCCCCTTGTGTACACTAGCTGTCGCCCACGGAAGTGTCACTAGAGGTGAAGGAAACTGACATTTTGGATAAAAAAACAAATAAAATGAAATACAACGCCTTTTTTGCTTGTAGATTAGGAAAAACTGGAGGAAACTGTCTTCTTGTACTTGGTACCAAAACGAAACTTTTCTTAGTTCCATCTGCCTTTCTGGACTTGGCATGGGGACACCCTGTATATGGCTATGGAAGGTACCTTATGCAGAGTTACGTCACAGTGGTTACGTATGGGGCTACATCACGTGACCTTTTTTTCGAATCAAAAGACTAAAAGAACGTGCCTCTGGGTGATTTTTGCTAATGGAATGAATGAAATGTCATGGGATATACCAGGGTACCCCCAGACCTGGAAAAGTCAGGGAACTTGAAAATGTCTGGATAAGTCATGGAAGAAGGGCTTATTTTGAAAAAGTCAGGGAAATTCAACGTAGTCATGTTGTTGCGATACAAAATTATTGCTTCTACACGGTTGTTAGCTCAGGGCCCCATTTTCCAAGTAGAAATTTGCACAATTTGACCACGTTTTCCGAGTACAAATTTGCAAAAAATGTCCACGTTTTCCGAGAACTAAAAAAATTGAAAAATTGAAAAATTGCCCATTTTTTTCGCGGACAAATGGCAATATTCGGCACGTTTTCCGAGTAAAAAATTTGAAAATTTTTCCACATTTTCCTATTGCAATTTGTAAACATTTTCCACGTTAAACTTCCGATTCAAAATTTTCAACATTTGCCGAATACAAAATTGTCATTAGTGAATTTTGCAAAATATTTTCCTTTGTCGATTTTGCAAAATATGTCAATTTTTGAAATTGTCATTGGTCAGGGAAATTTCTTTTAAACCTGGAAAAGTCAGGGAAGTTGAAAATGAAATTTCTGGGGAACCCTGTATACTGTATGCATGCTGACGAAATCTAAATAAAGACACAATTACAGTTATGATGTAGGTAACAATTTATGTAAAAATACAGGGTTGCCAGTTTCTGCAAAGTCAGGAAAAGTCAGGCAAGAAAAATAATGTCAGGAAAAGTCAGGAAA
>JAQGBX010005117.1:0-14206 GCA_034698745.1 Megaphyllum sjaelandicum | reverse complement strand
TCGATTCTCTGAAATTTTCGATTTTATGAAACACCCCTGGCATCAATTAGGTCATAAAATCGAGTTTTTACTGTATATAAAACTTTTGCACTCCATAACCCTCACATTCCCGTCCATCCCTTACATCCTCCTTGATCCCAATATTAAAAGCAAGCAGCTTTTGGGTAAAAACACGGTTTGTTCAGAGTCAACACAAAAGCTGACACTGCATTTCCAAGAATTGATTAGTTCTGTAAATAGACCATTTTTTTTCCGATGAGTCTGTTATCGCGTTATCAGATTGTTCTTCCGATGTCGGTGATTTCCGTCCGAAATTAGCTAAGCACTTCAGCGCCCCTTAGTAAAAACCGCTACAGAATTTCTGCGGCAGTCGGTGAGGTTTTTATGCGAAATTCGTGTAATCAGGCCGTTTGATTGACTCGACAAAAGAAACGCCATGAAAGCGTCTTCAATATTGATCGTCCATTTTTTCAACGGGAAAAAAAACTAGATTTCGAGGATCTCGAACACCGTGCCATTGGGCACAGACTGGACTCTGGATGCGCAATGGCCTGATAACAAAAGGGATGGGAGACGGAGCAGAAGGCATCAAAATCCCCATTTGATTCTATTTGGCTCAGTTCCATCACCAACTTTACAATAGACTGCGCACCCCAACAATGCCGCGACTATATTAGAAACCTATGATCAAAATCAATTCAGGCTTCCATCGTCCTTATACCGAAATCCCCCTTCCCCTATAGCCAATAATAAAAAAAAATTCCAAACCTGATGTAAAATTTGACCAATCGATGGACGCGCATTTCAAATATACTCTACAATTAGCCTATGGAAAAAACTGATTGTGCGAGTATGGAAAATGATGGGTATGGACACTGAAAACTATGGTTAAGTGATAACAAATTATGATAAAGTGATGAAAAACTGGCAGTAAACAGAAATCTAGTGATTTAAAACTGGTAGTAGTTCAGTGAAAACTATGGCAAACTGGTCTAAAATTGGCTGCACGACTGAACATTATGGTAATTAAACTGGATACAAAATGGCGGTGCATTGATAACATGTGCAACGAATCTACAACCAAATTTCTTGCAAGTTTGCTTTAGTTGTAACCAATTTGCATTCAGTTTTTGCAATCAGCATATTTACCAAAACAACGATTGTGTTTGCAAACTGGTAGATTAATGAAATTGAACTATGGAAAACTGGGGGGAAATTAGCAGTTACACTGAACATTATGGTAAACTGGAGACAAAATGGTGGTACGTCATTGATGTCCATATAACATGTGCAACGAATCTACTTGTACAACTAAACTTCTTGCAAGTTTGCTTTTGTTATCGTAACCAATTTGCATCCAGTTTTTGCAATGAGCATATATTTACCACTACGAATGTGATTGCAAACTGGTAGAACAATGAAAACTATGGCAAACTGGTGGAAAATTAGCAGTTACACTGAACATTATAGTAAACTGGAGACAAAATGGTGGTACATTTATGTCCATACGTGCAACGATTCTACAACTAAATTTCTTGCAAGTTTGCTTTTGTTATCGTAACCAATTTGCATCCAGTTTTTGAAACAAGCATATTTACCACAATAATGAAAATTTTCATTTCAGTATATATCACTTCAACCGCAAAATGTGTTATCCATTTTTGGGATAAATGGATGTTTGGAAAAGCGCCTAAACATTATGCAAGTTTGTCAAAAACGCGTTTGTGGAAGAAACCCATGAATATAAATTTCAATGAAATTTTTTTCTATCCGAATTCATGCTGGTTTAATGATAGTTCGATACAGAGCGGACGTAAAGCATAAATCTTACAAAGTTACCGCCATGGTATAACTCATTAAGCGATCGTATATTTCTTAGAATAGACTTCCATTAAAGGTACAGCATTAGAATCCATTAGAAAGCTCTGTTTTAATATTGTCTAGACTTCTCTGGATGAATACAAAGATGATCCACTTCCGAGCAATCTTTATTTAAAATCAGTTTGCGTTGAGAGCCTTACAGAATAAACGAAAATTAATTCAGCTTGATTAATCCATGGAAAATGATAATAAAGTTGTTGCGTTGATATTTTAGGTTTCAACTGCACGCCCTGCATCAACGTTAGGGATATATAATGATAAATGGATTATTGAAGTTAGTTTTTTAATTACCACATGTGCGCTCTAAGAAATTTGAGGTTCATTTCAGGTTCTTCGGAAAAAGTTAAAAACCCCGCCCATCTTTTTCATAAAGATGCTTCGAAAGACATCAACTAAAAATGGCGATCAAATCAGCATTACTGGCCTTCAAGGAAGTTTCCATAATTCCAAAGGTTCTTGGACCTTTTCATGGTCCAAAGGTTCATGCAACCTTTTTTTTGAACGTTTTAGTTAAAATTATTGGGTTATAGCCGCTATTCAGCCTAATATCACTTCATTTTCAGAATGAAAACATAGCAATCGCATAGCTACTTCGGAATGGATGATATTGATCAGGAGTTCGTAAACTGAAATACATTGTACTCCAAAAAAAAAATTGTCTTTCAAATTCATCCTTATTTTCAATCATTTCAATTTTTAAAGAAACTTTTCCATTTAAAACAAACCTTTAAAATGTTGAGTGAATTGAACCTAATATTTGTGTATTTGGAAACTTTTAGACGGTTCTTGAAAAAGAACTTTTTTGGGGTACCTAAGAACCTACTTTTTTTTTGAAAAAGAACTTTTTTGGGTTACCTAAGTACCTACTTTTTCGAGGTACCTAAGAAGGTTGGTTCTCTTAGAGTAGCAAGGGAAAGAACCTTTAAAAGATTCTACTTAATATGCCCCTTTTTTAGAGTGTGGTTAACGAATGAATAAATACAACAGAAAACATATTTCGAATTGCAATATGCTACATTGCATCTATTAACATTCAAATTTGTGTAATTGCGACGTACATGTACGTTATATCCTATTCGTTTTAGGAATGGGAATAGAAAGTTTAACCCTTGAAGTATAGTAATCCATTTCATCTTAGATCAAATATTTACATGAAAATTCAAAAAATGGAAGCAAAGGCTGTTTATTTTATAAGTAATAACAGACGGTATACCCTTTCAAAATAATTTATCCAAAGACTCGATGTGATTTTTGTGCCTGAACAAACATCGTCAAATCCTCGTCTTAAGTCGGAAGGCAGAAGTAAATTTGTAATGAGAACATTGTGGAGATACGCCCTCGTACCGATGCAAATTTTAACCATATATTTTCCCTTAAATTACGTAATTAAATTACCAAAACAAGAGCGCTGCAAAAAAGATGGGCGAACCTCCATCTTGGCCTGTCAAGTCTGAATGTTAGGGCTTTTTTTACCTCGAAGCCATCGAACGTGAACTCATTACAAAAATTTCTACTTTAAGACTGCGTTCTATATATCTATTGGTGATAAAAAAATTCCATTACCCAAAATGACTTTCCGTCGCTCTTCAAAGTTAAATTACGTTTATGGTATAATGAGAACCTGGGTTGAATTTCTGATGTTCCAAGCTCTCCGATATAATGACAAACATTCAATCGCAGTACAGAGAAAGAGGATATTTTTCTCTTTTCTTCAAGGTATATTATCATAAGAAATTCTCGTTATCTAAATTTGTTTACTTTTACAACTTGTATCAGTTGGAAGTTTTCTCTCTCGGAAAGCCAATTATCATATACAGGGTTGTCCTAACAGTCAAGATTCACAAGCAGTTGTCCTTATACTTGTACAGGGTTATTTCAAAAGAATCATCGGGTTTGAAAAATATATACAGATGTAATGTTAAATGACACAAGCAAAAAAAAAGAAAAAGGCCAGGTCTAATAAAAAACTTGGACATTTTCACTTTCTCTTCAAGGGACATTTACTATTGTATCTGTGTTACAGTAAAACCTGGAAAAGTGACCATCTTTGAATGGTGGCCATCTGTGTATGTTGACCACTTTTTAGTGTTTTGTTTTTTCTAGTGTACATTTCCTTCATAAAGATCCTCTGTGTAGTGACCACCTGTCTATTGTGTACAGTGACTTACCATTGTAACTTATATTGTGACCAGATAAAAGATGAGTCACCTTACATCCTGCTTTAACCCCAGTGGTTCTCAAATAATTCAGCCGATCATGTTATTCAGACCGAAAAAATGTTTGAAAACACGATCATTAATTCATAAGAACCAAAGAGCATTTAAAACAATTAAAACTTGATTATTTTTTCTTAAAAAAAAAGGCAATGATGATACTGTACGGACATGATGATTCTGTACTTTTTTGGTTTTGTGGTTTTTTTACTACATTTATTACAGTCTGCATGTACAAGTTCATTTTAATTTAATTCAGGCATTCCTTGTATAGTGACCACCTGTGTACATTGCAGTTTTTTGGTGGTCACTTAACAGGTTTTACTGTACTTTCCAAAATATATTTTTTTTAAAACCCGTTGATTCTTTTGTAATAATCCTGTATCCGCATGTTTCTTTTTATTTCAGATCTAATATAGTCACGATTAAACTCCCCAAAAGATTTCATTGAGTTCGTTCTTTCGTAAGACAGTCCTTTCGACGTTCTCCAATGTTCTTGTATTCATGGGTATATATCCACGAGGTATCCATGGTCGTCAATATAAGCATT
The DNA here is from genome assembly GCA_034698745.1 of Megaphyllum sjaelandicum. NCBI lineage: Eukaryota > Metazoa > Arthropoda > Diplopoda > Julida > Julidae > Megaphyllum > Megaphyllum sjaelandicum. The sequence goes on along the minus strand of JAQGBX010005117.1, from coordinate 9,562 downwards.
TACTATAACAAATCTTTTAAATAATGTATAATGCAGGCCTATGGAATGATTCCGAATGAACAGTTTGGAATGATGCGCCTTTTCCAAAACAATTACATGTACATGCATGCTCTATAATTTCACACTGTGGGCGACTATTGTATGATTTGGCAGAATGTTTCCATAAAAATGTTTTCCTGAATAAACTGTAACGCAGAAAGGGGTTGACATTAACCTTCCGTTGCACAACCGCGATGCATTATTTTGAATTTTTAAAGAAGATTTAATGAACGAAAATGCATTTTCTCGGAATTTCCCAGAAACAAAGGTCACGAAGCTTTTTCGCATGCACATGCTGCACTTTGGAATTAATTTTCCCCAGTGAAAACCCAGTCATGCCGCGTAAGCCGCTTTGCGAGAACTTAATGAACGTCTTGGCGTGACGTCACAGATTAGTGCCATCATGCGTTGCCGCCATTGTTCAGGAAGCTGTAAGAAAATGCAGAAGGAGTTTGGAAAAACATCTCTAATCCTCAATTTCCCTTCCTCCTCCTAGCTTCTTCATCCGAATAAAGCTCTGGTGCATTTGGTAAATAATAAAGAAAACCACCGAGAATGAGAGTGAATTAACAGCCAAGCTGCTAGTTTACTTTGAACGTCCATTTTTGACAAGAGTTGGGGGAAAAAAAAGGTAAAAGTTTGCTCAAAATTAAGGACATGTAGAGTGAGTGAGTCTAAACGACAACAAACTAAAATTGAAAGCGACGTAAGCCGTTGTTTGCTCACTAATGAAAAGGAAATTACATTACAGAAAGCATTAAGAGTTGATGAGGCTTCCACGACGACGTTTTTCATGATGTTTATTCCTTTGTTGCACTTATAACAACGTACAGAACTTGTATAATTGCAACGATATCGTCGACCATACAAATCGATGCTTTTTCGCCAGCTAATAAACGTTGATTTAAATACGCTCTGCTGAATAGCATTCACCTCCGATTCAAGATAGGCGCAACATCGTTGCTTTACGAATTTTCAGGACATACAGTATCCGACATTGCCTTATCTTACGCAGATAATGATGGAACTTCGTAGAATTTGTTTACGAACACGTTGCTCCCCCTCAGTTTACAACTTCGTAAAATTGACTCGATTTTGCTGTACGCATATTAATGCTATACGATTCGCATTTACGAACACTAGCTTCTGTGATACCTCCTCCACTTATGGACAAGCATACAGTAAAACCTGTTAAAGAGTGACCACAAAAAAAAATGCAATGTTGGTCACTGTACACAAGTGGTGACTATACAAAGAATGCTTGAATTTAATTAAAATAATGAACATGTACACAGTACTTGTACATGTAGACTATAAACCATGTAGTAAAAAAACACAAAACCAAAAAATACAGAATCATCATGTCCAAGGGTTAAATTCAAGATGTAACGTGACTCATCTGTTATCCGGTCACTTTTTAAGGTACATTGGCAATGAAAAATTGCAAAAAAAGACAACACACACTGGTCACTGAACACAATAGACAGGGGGTCACTATACAGAGAATTTTTATGCAGGAAATGTACACTAGAAAAAACAAATCACTAAAAAGTGGTCACCATTCAAAGGTGGTCACTTTTCCAAGTTTTACTGTATATATCTGCATTTTTAGGGGAACGAAGGCTAATTACTTAAGGATCACCTTAAGGATCATTTGCATTTAAAAGGTTGAAAATGAACATTTTAAAACTTATCAATACACTGAAAGTATTTGGTGTACGTTGTCTTTCAGTTAAATCATTCAACTTTTAGGCATTTTATGTAGGTATGCATAGAGAAATTACTGTTTTTGCAAAATGGGGCGTCTTGGCGCTATTACCCATAGATACAGGGTGATCGAGCCATATACCCAAGAAAAGTAAAATAATATCAGTCAAGAGCAGCTTCATTTTTTAAAATATTAATCAAAAACATCGAAATGTTTGAATGTGGAAGGTGGCAGGATTATTATTTTCAATTGTTATCATATTTTCTTTTAGATTTTCATCTTCGCTTTCACTTTTTAAGATAATTTTCCAGTTTTTCCGGTATATTTGCACTGCATCTTCTGCAGAAAAAGCAATGTAGGCTATTACATATAGGAAGAAAATATGAAAACATGCCAAAATATTTAAGAAAATTTACCCAATATGATGATCGTGCAAGTAAGCCTCACTATCCCAAACTGAAAACACAACATGCAGCAATTTCATTTCCCTTAAGTTATTTAAAATAATGTCATTTAATTTAGTAAAATATTAGTACAGACTACAATTTAACTATCCACAAAAAAATTTCAAACAATTCCATTAAAATACACGGTTACTGGCCATTAATTGAACCCTATTTAATAAGATGAAAAATATCAAATTCAAAGAAAATGACAGGAATTCCATAATTTATCCTGCTCGAGGCTAATGATCACATGGTTGAAATGACCACACAGGCCCTTATAGGTTATGCCACTATCCAATTAATCCTACATCAAGCGGTATTTTTAAAATCAGGTATGGCTCCATTACCCCTCCCTCCCTACGAACATGGTCATTGGAAGAATATAAACGCAACAGGCTTTGGAATAATTACATTTTTATCAGAAACGGGTCAAAAACCACTGTTTTTGCCTAAATTGCTATGGAAAAACTATTCTCAATCAACGAACATTCAAGTTTTTAACAAGTTTTCAATGTTTTTATGTTCGTAAGTTGGAGTCAACTGTATATTGGACTGTATGTTTGCGCCATAGCGGTCGAATCCCTTCAACTTCCTGCAACGTTCTAATCTATTTCCGCTTAAGGGAAATTACCATTTCTACTTCTCCCAATTAAAAAAATAAAAACTTGAGGGTCTTTCTCGCAAAAAAGCATTATTATTATCTGACGAAAGGTATACTAGCGTTTATTGAATTTATGGCGAACTGAAAGTGTGACTTCGGCCATTATTTGGGTATCGCTTCGATGATATAGCAGTTTGCGTCAGCATAAATGTCTTATTTTTTGGAGAATTTTAAATAGAGTCGCGTTCGACGCGAGGTATAACGAGATTTAGGGAAATGTCGAGGCAATAAAATGAAATGAATGCTTTATTTCCGTTCGTATTCCAGGCATGTCAATCGTATTTCTTTTTACGCTTAAGCAATAACCATTCAAGAAATCCTATTTATTCACTTTAATTTTACTGCTGGGAATAGACGTTTTATTTGAAAAATGAGGCCGTCTGTAAGCATAAAAAGAGGATATTTTCGCAATATGCCCCTTGATACCAACATGAATCAAGAAAGTAAAACGTCGCCAAAAGTCCTAACTCCGATAAGAAATCAATGATTAACAATTTTAGAGGGATTTCTCTCTTTTTGAATTGAATTGCGGCGACAATTCAATTCCGAATCACAAATCTACTCCATTTAAAGTGCATATCCAAGAGTTAGGAAAAACATTTATAAAGCCCCGTACAGACCACGACAATTAAATGGCAAACAAAAAACCAGAAACGACAAACGGTTTGCCAAAAATATGTTTGTCCAAATTAGTTTCCACAAACAGAGTTTACACACTATGGCAAACGCTTCTGCTAAGCAGACGATTTTCAGGCAATTATCTGCTAAATCATATACTCGTGGAACGTTATTAAACGTGCATACTGTTTTTGGTGATAAAAGTTCATGCTAATATCTCCATGAGCCGCAAACCACGTGGATTAGTTGCAAATTAAGGGAAACCAAACATTTTTGTTCTTTGGACGTTACCGACACAAGCCCAGAAGGACAAACGGGTTGTTCCAGATCATTTTTCAGTTTGTTAATCGTTAAGCCCGAAATTGTCTGTAAAAGTCGGGTACAAACTTGCCACCGATCCAAAACTAAAAAGCACAAACCCTAAACTTTCAACGAGAATAGTTTTTATACAAAAAAATAATACAAACTAGTTTTGCAAAACCTGAGCGTAAACACTGCAACAAACCATATTGACAAAACTCAGTAGACGACAGGATATCCCTAACGATATGCTGTCGTCTGCAGTATCATCGATATCCTGCAGACGAAGCGTTGATAGCAGCGCCACCGCCAAAAAGTTTGGCTATTTCCCTTTCATCTCACCGACACTCGACTGGAGCGCCAAACTTAGTTAGCAAACTTGACTTTCTAGTTTTTAGTTTGGAAAAAACAGTTTGCTACGCCATTTCTTTCGTTGCCACAAACCAGAAAAGTTTCAAGTTTTTAGTTTTGGTTTGATAATAGTTTGTAGCCTACTTAGCATTTTTTTTTCACAAATCAATTGACAAACCGTTTGTCGTTTGTGGTTTTTTTTTTATTAGCTGTTTGTCGAAGTCTGTATGGGCCTTTAAGGTGATGGAGAACACGAGTTGTGACGCCAATTTCTGCATAGATTTGATAGGTCTGACACGCGTAATTCAATAACTGGCTTATCAAGAATTGTTCTCCCAGTTTGATAAAACAGCATCGTATTCACGTAACGTCCTTGAGTCCCCGATATGGATGGTAACAAAAAAGTAAATTCGATGCAAAGGACTGCAGTTTCAAACAATTGATTTTTGCATTGAATCGATAAGTCGAACGAAGTTAAATTCTGGATGTTGCAAAATTAGTCTGATTCAATTTCAACGATTATCTCCATGCGCTGCCCAAGCATGTGCATTAATTAAGCGGGGACTTACAATGGCATTGAATGAAACGATCGACTTCGGTTGCTTAATCATCGATGTATTACGGAAGCAATGTATATTCCTAAGCCTAATCCAAATTAACATCGAGTGCAGGATCGCTCTAGCAGAAATCCTATAATTATCCAGTCAAATGTAACCCCATGTAATAAAATATATACTACCCAGCATTTATCTGACAAGCTAAAGTCAAGGGGAAATAATTTGATATATTTTACAAATGCGGAATAACTGCGTTTAAGTTTAAAGCGAGGTAATCGCTTAATCTCCCTCAAAGATACTTTTATTTCCGCATCTCACACCACGAATCACATGAGCAAAAAACCATGGACTAGTTTAGATTTCCTGAAATGAAGCATGAGCTTCGCCTTATTCGGGATAGAAGTTAATGCACGACAACTACAGTAGGGGAGACAGGGTAATGGGGCCAACCTAAGGGATAATTGCATCTAGCGTGTTAAATAGGAGCATTTTCATGCACACGCAAAGCTTCTTTAGTTAGTGCACATGGTCTTTCAGTTAGATCACAAAACCCCTACAATTTTCGTGTATTTACAGAGGAAATGTTTTTTGCAAAACCTATGTCTTGGCCCCATTACCCATAGCTTGAGGGCAATTAGGCCATCGACTTGGTCTCATTATTCAAGAAGAGTAACTCGTAAATTTTACAGTTTAAAGCGGCTATATTATTTTCAAATATTTTACAAAACCATGAAAACAATTAAAACCAACAGCATTAATGAAACTTTGAAAAATTTCTTTGCTCCAAGTTGATTTTTTGGTTTTTCGGTTATATATTCGCCTTTTCTTTAGCGAAAAGTAGAAATATATTCATGTTTAATTTGTGTTTTACCTAAAAACAATGTAGGCTACAGCATATCAAAAAAGTAAACAAAAGATTTCAGAAAAAATGCAATTTTTTTTCTATAATGGTAATTGGGCTATAGGCCTGATTACCCCAAATTGAATCCATCGAGAAAATTATTTCTCCCCAATTTTTCGAAATAATTGAATTTCTTTAAGTGATGTAGTAGTCCAGATTATACCCTGTATTAACAATATAAAAATGTTACACAAACCTATTAAAACGCATCATTACTTACCATAAATGGAAACCTTTTTGGTTAGGTGATTTACATGCCCATATAGACCACTAAGGTACTATCAAATTAATCCTATTTCAAGTGCTATTTTTTAAAACAGGCATGGCCCTCGCTCCCCTATATACGGTAGTTAAAAGTTTGAGCAACTAATGAAGAGTGTGTAAGATTTGTTTTAATTTCGAGCAGCCATGATGATTTAATATGTAAGTATGTAAAATAGTGGCGTAGCAAATGCTATAATACTGATTACTAAGGAGCCATTCAAAAAGGACGTCCGCAAAATTTGCCCAAAATTGAACTCCCCCCCTTCCCCCTGTCCGAATTGTGTCCGTTCAATCTGGCTCACTCCCTCCCCCAATTCGGACGTCCTAAACTTTTTTTTAAAAAATTGTATTCGGAAAATTTTGCAAGTTACGGAAAACGTAACTTTTTAAAGTTCTGAAAAGGTGTAGATTTTGCCGATTTGTCTTCAGAATCTGTTGGAAATTTTGTAAATTTCTCCTCGGAAATTGTTGAAATTTTTACAAATCTGTACTCGTAAACATTTGAGAATATTTAATATTTGCACTTAGGAAAATGTTGCAAATTTGTCCTGGAAAAAATTTGTTAATATGTACTCGGAAAAGGTTGGAAATTTTGCAAGTTTATGCTCCAGAAAAATGAAACTTTTGCAAATTTGTACTGGGAACATTTGAAAGTTAACAAATGGACCCTGAGTTTTTTAGTTCTCTGACTTTTCCAGGTTTTCCAGGACTGGGGGTACCCTGTTTACGTCCTTTCTGAACGGCCCCTAAGGGCAGGAAAACATTTTCATGAAATTCGCCAAGGGTCTATTCATCAAAATAGAACTTATCAGTTTTTTTAAACAGTTTTGTTAGGTCTTTGGTGTTTTCAAAGATGACGTGCATCACTCAATGGTAGTCTCTTATAATAATATCAATAACATCTAATGCAGTTGTATATGTAGAAGAGATAAAATAGTCAATGAGAAAAATGGAAAATTTTAAATTTCTTATATAGCATCTAGCGCGTGAACCTGCAGTATGCAAATGCATACGATATTTACAGCCTCAACTGCCATTCAGAAAAAAATCAAGATGTAAATCGTAGAGACTTTATAATGCATTTATTTCCTCTCCAATGCAAGCTAAACGGTTTTCCCTTAAGAATTTCAAAATAAAATCTTGTTGACACGGTATTGATATTACAGATTAAAAACCACAAGAAGAAATATTTATAAGTATGTTTTTATATCTTGCACTTAACATTTTATATGCACGTACAAGAATCAATATGACGATATTCGCTTGGTATTGCAAATCCAATTTGAAAGTTAAATATCTGTCTAAACTCTGAATTGTGAGAAGGTGTAAGCCTAAATAATTAGTGTTCAGAAATTAAAAATGACAATAAATTTGGAAATTACACCAAAGGGGCGTAAAAATAAATTTTGGTTCTGAACCTCACACTCTAAAAAAAAGGTATACCAAATAGAACCTAATGAGGTGGCTACATCAAGAGAACCTTTTTAGGTACAGTAGAACCTCCTATGTTGACCACCTCCTTAGGAAATGGACATCCATATGTTGACCACCTCTGTAGTTGTATGTTGACCACTTTGGCTGTGACACTCAATGTTAATTTACCCTCTATAACTTGACAAGTTGACCCTTTTGCTGACCTAGGTATGATTAATCGCTTGCTGTGTAGCTAGTGTTTGACCCATGGCATGCAACTTGAAGTACTTTTTTGTGTGCAGAAACTGTTTTTAAACCAAAGTTTTGGTTTGAATTGCTGGTACATCCTACAATTACAGAAAATTTTCAGTTGATTGTAATATCATGGCCCAAAGGAAAAGGTTGATCTTTTACATTTTCTGGAAAGCAGCAGCCAGAGAAAGTTGGCAGAAAATTGGAGAATGCAGATCAGCAACAGAAAGGAGGAAAACTCCCTCCTTTTAGAGACCTCAAAAGAAGAGGACGTCAACCACTTAATAATGCAGTTTGTCATTTGCTGTAGATAAATGCCCAGACCAAACCAAGATTGACACTTTTTTTTCCGAAAAAATAATTCAACCATTTGAAAATCTTAACGCATTTTGATTTCACTATTTTTGATTATCCTATGTATGATTTTGTATACTATTCCCCAATAAAAGCATACGTTCTCCATTTATTGACCACCTCCCTATGTTGACCATTTTATTTTCGCCCTTAGGTGGTCAACTTACGGAGGTTCTACTTGTACTGTAGTTTTAAAAATGCAGAGCACTAGCTTCGAGAGGAAGTGGAGCAGCCAGTGAAACACGCGACTCGTTACACCTGATTTTCCGTTTTCCCAGTGAAATGCAAAAATAACTCCGGGAGCACACTTAACTGCTCCAGTGGAATTCGCCATATAATAGAACCCGAAGATGTTGCCGTTGTCCATCCAGCTTGCAGTCTTCCTTTTGTTTATTTATCCCAGTATGCGAGCTTGTGCCAAGTACCTGCTGTATAATATGCATTGTCATGCAACTCATAAATATTGTGTTATAGGATATGAGTGCCACGAAATTGTTGACTTGTGACATTGCATTAACCTACTCTTATGCAAGAAAGCGTGGCCTATATAATGATAGCGGAAGAGGTTCATGTGGAAAAAATAGATGGGCATATATAAAAAAAAATTAAATATGGCACAGACCAGAAATTGGCCAGAATACCTCAGATATGGCCAGATTTGGAGATATGGCCATATGTGAAGGCCTATCTTACCATGTTTAAATAAACAACATATGGCTATTTTCAGATATGGCCAATTTGGAACCATGTATATGCCATACTTAACCCATGTCTGGCAATATGTAATTTTCCACCCGGGATTCTTCAGCATCGTAAATGGATGAAACAGTTCATGTAAACAATAAATTCAATAAACAATAAATTCTTTGATAAATTCAAGATTCAAATTTCGACCTCCTCTCCTTACTTGCTTATGATTAGATAGCCGAATATTTTGAAAACATAAATAAAAAGTGAAGAATTGTCGCATTGTTGTTTTTCTTTATAAAAAAATTAAATTAAAATTTTAGCCGGTGCAGCGTGACAGGTATTGTAAAAAACACTACTTTTAATTTATTTTTCTAAATTGGTCGAAATAATTTAATAGAAAATTAAAAATTTTGCCAGTGCCGCATGACCGGCGCGTACGCTACTTTCAATTTTTTTTTCCTAAATATAACTTTTAAAATATGTAAATACACATGTACAGTAAAATATATGTATTTTTAATGCCATAGAGAAATTTATATTGTTAAGGTGAATTTCTTACTTGTCAAAATTTTTTTTATTGAAGTATTTGCAATATATATATTCAAATTTAGCTATTTACGTTTGAAAATTTTATCATCCTGCAAGTTGTATGTTAACCACTCCATTCCAAATATTGTCCTTTGATCTGGTGGTTAACATTTTTGTCTGTCATAACAGTTTAGTTCAGTTTAGTTTAGTAATAATCTTCGCGCCGAAGCCTTAGGATGATTTAGGTGGATGTCACTGAGAGAGAAAAAGGTGGGTTGTCAAAATGATTTTTGTTTTCACAGACCAGAGGGGGCGTAGGGCGGTAAGGCGGGACTTAAAAGAGGCAAGTGAAGGAGCCTGCACAACTGCGCACGGGAGGTTTTTCCAGAGTTGAATTGAGCGTGGGAAGAAGGAGAATTTGAAGAAGTCGTGATTAGGAGAGAAAAGTCGCACTTTGAAGGGATGGTCGTGCCGGCCAGA